>VWYI01021694.1:0-11138 GCA_013399455.1 Anthoscopus minutus
CCCTTCCATGAGACTGATTGTGCAATAAAACACCTTTTATAATGTCTCTCAGTTGACCCTGTCTTTCTGTATCTCAATACATTAAATCCAAACAGGTATAGGCAAGGACCAGGTGTAGATAGGTGTTAGTCTAAGTCGATGATTATGGACAAGATGACTGAGAGAATCTTGCTGCTTCATTTGAGTAATTCTCAGTCTTTCTGTAGTTCACTTTCTCATCTGTAAATGCCATCATTTCCCTATGTTTGCAATTCTATTGTGAAGATAAAATGAAAGCAACTATCTGAAAGGACTGTGAAGGACTCTGATGACATATAGTCATCCAGAGTTTCTGAGATACAATTTTTAGGCTGCAGACAAATCATTACCAATTGCCAAAAGCTGACAAAACAACTATTAGATCATATATACACATCTGATCAATTGTGTTTCATTGTAAAAACAAGGCAAAATGATTTTAAGTGTTGCCAGTATTTTTCAGTCTACAGAACAGGCAATTAAAATAAAGCCTAATAATTTAATATTGAAGCAGTATGCTACATAAAGTCTGTGGAAAAGCAGGTATTACACTGCTATTGTATGTTCTGTTTAATTGATTTCTGTATGAAACATTCAGAATCTGCATGATATCACTAATGTGGCAAGATTTTGTCATCTTTTTAAAATTTGTTAAAAGTCCATTTTCATATCAATTATTTAAAACACCTTGAAAGAGAGGGACTATCTCAAATAAAACTAGGCTTTCAAGTAATTTCTTCAAAGGTAAAAGAAGAGTTATTGTGTTTGACACTCAGCTGTTTCTGATGCTTTGATTTCATGTAGTTAAGCAGGCTTCTAGGGCTCTTGCTACTGTGGATATGAACTGCAGTTTTCTCCTCATCTTTGAGGTAAGTTTATATATTTATGGTTTAGTTTTAGACCATCCTACAGGGAGTGGGGAGTTGGATTCAATGATCTTTATGGGTCTCTTCCAAACCGAGACATTATATAACTCTGTGATTCCATGTGTGTAGCCAGAGTGTCACTTTTCTGTCAATCATTTTTAAAGGAAAAGTAAAAAAACTGCAATCCATAATAGCAATCAACCAACTAACCACAGTAAAGGAATACCCAGCTACTTTACTAAGCCTCACACAGTAGCATAGGATACCCTAAAACGTGCATTGTAGATCACAAAAACATGAGAAGGGGAAACTAATCTTTTGCAATAGGCTAAACCTTGTTAATTGATTAAAGTTAGCATAACTTAAAACTTTCAAGTAGTAGGAAAAGTAAGGCTTTTTCTTCACATATGATTTGTGAAAGCAATTTCTTTTTCCTGACGGGTAAATTTGATTCTGTCACATTTAGCTAGATTATGAGATAATTTTCTTTTAATGTAGGTGGGTTTTGTTTTGTTTTATTATATTTTCTGGAAGGCTAGGTTAAGGTTCAGAAAGGGAGCTAGATGCCAAAAGAAAACTAGGTGAGACTTTTTAACGGAACTCTTGGGGGTCTTTTACAATTCTGAGTGTCACAGGCCACGAACACATTTCTGACCGTAGAAAGGGCAGACCCCTTGACTACGGGCAGCTGATTGTCAGACTGCACTCCCAGCGCTTCCCAGCATGTGTCAGCATGGATCTACTGGAGGGCAGCATCATCGGGTTCTATCGGCGCTGGTGGGCAGTGAATAAGGATGTTGGCAGTGTAGTCAGGCGTTCGTGTTTTGTGTCTGGCAGAAAGCTAGCACAAAGAGCAAGCGATATATTTTAAACCACTGCAGCAATATTCCTACCTTTAAGATGCTAACAAAACCCGTAAAAAGACATTTATGAAAACTGGTCTGTAGAACCTAAGGTGCATTGTCAACTGAGCGGACAAACTTGTGAGAACATCTTTATGGTGCTGTCCTTAGTAAACTTTCCACAGTTGTTTTCTTTCATGGCACTTAAAAATTAGAGCTCAGTGCAATTAGTTATTTTATCTTCAAAATTATTGTTAAAACAGTGAAATATGTCTCTTACTTTCCTTCACACCTCATTCCCTATCCTTTCTGAGAGTGGCCACATTAAATATGGAGTTTGGTTGATGCTGGCAAGTGGAGTCTAGTACTTTTCCCTTTAAGGGTTATTTTCTGAAGAATTGATGAATTTTCTTCTGAGATCTGTGCGTGGTACAATAGGATGCTGATGTCCTCCATTCAAGCAAAAAGAGATCTTGTCAGTTTGGTCTGTAGGTGGCATTAGAGTTCACTTATACACCTCAAAGCTTCAGGAAACTGCTTTCAAATAGTTAAATTACCACTGCGCCCTCTGAGTCTACTAATACAGTTTTTATAACCGTGGTACTGTTGATCTGACTTTATAATGTAAATTTAATAGGGTCATAAGAAGTATCAATTTACAATCTTCAAGATTAGGTCATATTTCTGGAGAATAATTATCTCTCTGGAGGCAGGTATTACAATCTACACAAATCAATTTTGTAATTTTAATTTTAACTTTCTTAAAAATCCAAAATATAAAATTTAATCATTTTGTACATTTTCATTTTTAATAGATCAATATACATTTGATTAATAAGAAATCTTTATATAATCCCATAAAACTGATATTTAAAGTGAATTGCATATTGACTTGAATAGCCTGTAATAGTAGGCTGACATTTGCTCTTAAGCTCTAAAAATTAATAAACTTATGAATGAGATGGCTGAGAAGCATTCCAGGTGGTTTGTAAATTGCATGTTAAATAATTGAAACAGCAATTCTGAATTAATCCTACTCTGTGCCCCAAAGGAATGCATTAACATAGGTGCCTGGTCCCTGCTGGATTATAGGTTGATTCCTAGCATGCTATCTTCCATTTTAATAAGCTAAGAAATGAATCCTCTACAGTCTTCCACAGCCTTCTGCTTGATTTATGTCAATCTTCCTATACACCTTCTTATTTTGAATTTGAAATGGCAGGTGAATCTCTATGCACCTTTCAAGGTGTCGTCTACACAGAGACAAACTAGATGGTATTCTTGCTAAACAGCTGGAATGATATATAGTTCTGTCCCTTTCTGTACTCACCCCTTTCTTTTATTTGTCAGATCTAAAAGTGCTGTTCAAAAATTTTTTTGTAAAACATTAGATGCTAAATTACATTAGTGTGTATCAAAGGAAAAACTGACATTAAAATATAGATAAACTGACACTCAAAAGGAAGAGTCAATGATGGCATGAAGCTTAGAACCCCTAGTTTTCTAAGTATCACTATTTTTTTTTTTTAAATACTGATCTCTTTCTTGCAATAAGATTTAAGGGTTAACCACTTATCCATTATTACATCTCTCCTTCCCTCAACATCTAGCTGTGTCTCCACTCATGGAGCTATCTACATGCCAGAAAGACCGCCATGTCTTATGTAAATAAAAAAACCATTTGGGTTTCTAAGTTACATTATCTCTGCATTGACAGATTCACTTCTTATTTGACTGCCTGAGCTGTGCTCTAAGCATCTTGTGCAGATGCCTAGGTTCCTGTTCTGTTCATCTGGGAGCTTCTTTCACTGAGTTTTGTGTTGCTGATTTGCTATGATTTTAACTGTGTGTTGCTGGTGTTCTGGTGTAGATTAGAATGTTTCTGAGTTTTGGTAGTTCTGGACCATGACTGAGAATTTATTTTGTCTCAAACTGAGATACGTGAGACAAAACTATAGTTTTCTATGGCAAGCTTTTAAAGTTGTGCTGCTCTGCTGATGACTGAATGTTGTATCTTCTTCTAGAGATGTTTTTGGACTGACAGATCATTCGAGCTGCCTTCTCTTCTGCTGGTCATTGAGCCATTCTTGCTGCCAGCTCTGTGCCCACTCAAGAACTTGTATATCTTTAGCTCACATGAGCTTTATTATCCCTGCTTTGTTTGTGTTACCTACTCAAGGTAATGTGTAGCACAGGTTTCAGTTTGACTGTTGTTTTTGAAACAGTAGCATCTCCTGTGTTTCCTTCATCTAAAGCTGGTATTTTTCTTCCTACTGTTCATCAACATACAAACTGTGCTTAAAGTACTTAAAAAAAGGTAAGATGACAAGCTGTATCAGTTTTGATGTAGAATTAAAGAAAACCTTGAAACCATCCACCATTTATTTGATGCTGAAAAATCTGAGATTTGAGTAGAATTTCTGGCTTACCTCTGCACAGTTCCTGCAACACACCATTATTACACAGCAGGTCGAAAGTCTGTGGGTAAGTATCAGAGACTGATGTAACAAAGAGAACCTCACAGCTGGTGTCTACGACAGGCTGCCTGAAGAAGGGGAGCCTATTGCGAAAGCCTTCCTTCTCCAGGCTTTGTCTGGAGGCATTGTGTTCACTTGTCCTGCTGGAGGACTTCAGCTACTCTGACATTTACTGGAAAGGTAGTGCGGCCAGCTGTAGAGAATCTGGGAGACTCCTGGGATGCATGGAGGGTAACTTTTTGCCCCAGATAGTAAACAACCCTATCAGAGGGGATGCAGTGGATCTGTAGGTCATCAACACAAGCAAGCTACTTGGAGACATCAGGATTGGAGGCAGCCTGGGATGCAGGGATGTGCACTGGAGGAGTTTGCAGGTCTGAGAGATGAAGGGCGACAGTAGTAGAGCAGTAAAGTAGTAGAGCAGTAAAGTTAGACCCCTCAACTTCAGGAAAGCAAACTTGCAGCTCTTCAAAACTATAGTTCATAGGATGCCCTGGGAAACTGCCCTCAGGGACAAGGGAGTGAAACAGAACTGGCAGATCTTTAAGGAAGTCTTCAATAGAGTGCAAGAGATAACAGTCCCCAAGAGCAAGACACTGGGCAAAAAAGACCAGCATGGCTGAGTTGGAACCTGCTGGTAAAACTAAAAAGGAAGAAGAAATTCTCAGGTAGCTGAAGCAAGGACAGGTGACCTGGGAAGAGTATAGAGATGTATAGGGTATAGAGATGTTTAAGGATGAGAAGATGAAGGCTAAGGTGAAGCTGGAACTGCACTTTGCAAAGAACACATTAACAGGAAAGGCTTTCTACAGGTATGTTACCTGGAAAAGGAAGGTGAATCTCCCTCAAACATAGTGCTGGAAAACTGACAGCATCTGATGAAGAGAAGGCTGAGGTACTTAACAGGCCATTTGCCTCAGTTTTCAATGATGGTCTCTCTTCCCAAACCTCTCAAGTCAGTGAAGAGCAGGATGGGAACTCCCTCCCACTGTAAGAGAAGATCAGGTTTTTGACACCCTGAGGAAACTGAATGTACATAAGTCTGTGGGACCTGAATAAGATGCATCTTAGAGACCTGAAGGAATTGGCTTATGTACTGCTATGCCATTCTCCGTGGCACTTGAAAAGCCATGACAGTCAGGTGAAAAAAGAGTAACATTGCACACATCTTTTAAAAGATGGAAAGGAGCACCCTGTTGCCTCCTGTTGGCCAACCTGTTGCACACATCTTTTAAAAGATGGAAAGGAGCACCCTGTTGCCTCCTGTTGGCCAACCTGTTGCACACATCTTTTAAAAGATGGAAAGGAGCACCCTGTTGCCTCCTGTTGGCCAACCTGTTGGCCTCACCACTGTGCCTAGGAAGATCATAAAGAAGCTATGTTTAGGCAGGTGGAGAACAGAAAGATGATCTAAGACAGCAGAATGGCTTCACTGAGGGCAAGTCCCGCTGGATCAACCTAATGATCTTCTATGATGGAGTGACAACATCAGGGGACAAAGGAGGAGTTACAAATGTCATCTGTCTGAACTTCTTTAAAGCCTTTGGCACAGTCCCCCACAACTTTCTGCTCTCTAAATTGAAGAGAGATGGATTTAATGGATGGCCTGTTTGGTAGGTGAAGAGTTGGTTCTATCCAGAGAATTGTAGTCTATGGCTCATCCAGTAGAGTCTGGATGAGTATTAGTGAAAAGAGCTGTCCCTCAGAGGTCCATATTGGGACCAGTATTATTTAATATCCATATTAATGACAGAGATGAAGGGTTCAAGTGCACCCTCAGCAAGTCTGCAGATGACACCAAGCTGAGTGGTGCAGTTGACACATCTGAAGGACAGGATGCCATCCAGAGGGACCTAGACAAGCTTGAGAATGGCCTGTGGAAATCTCATGAGGGTTAATAAGGCCAAGTGAAGATGCTGCAACTCCTGGGTCAGAGCAAGCCCAGTACCAACACAGTGCTGCCTAACTCTGTCCCAAAATGGCCAAGCAACCCAAAGTCCCACCTGGCAGGAAGAGTCTCTAAGAAGGCTGACCATGAGGCGAGCATGTAGTTCTTCAACCCTACCTTCATCTTGGAGCTTTACATTGCTGGAACCCAGGAGCTGGTAGCTATGTCTGTTTCTCTACATCTTCCCTGTCTTTCTGTTTTTCTCCCTTTCTTCTTCTACCTCTTCTCACAGAACACAACATTAAATGGGTTTAAAGGTTTTCTATTTTCAGTAGTATAAGGCTGTGCTGTGATAAGTGATGTATTGTATTTACTATTTTGTATTAATGTTCCTTAATTTTCTATTATTTACTAGTAACCTTTTGTGTGGTTTTTACCTATTGAGAACATCTGGTTGGGATTTTCTCCTTTCTATCTATCCAGAGCAAAAGAACTTTAGTTTGGCCCTGGATTTAAGTGATGAAGATGTAACAGAATGCAGGTGATGAGAGCTGGACATGAGGCAGCCATGGGCACTCCCAGCCCAGAAAGCCAAGAGTGTCCTGGGCTGCATCCAGAGCAGCAGGGGAGGGAGGGGATTCTGTCCCTCTGCCCTGCTCAGGTGAGACCCCACCTGCAGAGCTGCCTCCAGCCCTGGGGTCCCAGCACAGGAAGGACATGGAGCTGCTGGACAGAGTGCAGAGGAGGGACACCATGGTGATCAGACGGATGGGACTTCTATGGGGAAAGACTGAGAGAATTGGGATTGTTCAGCGTGGAAAAGAGAAGGTTGACCTAATTACAGCATTCCAGTACCTGAAGTCAGCCTACAAGAAAAATGGAGAGAGACTATTAACAAGGGATAGGACTGTTTACAAATGAGAGGACAAGGAGGAACAGCTTAAAACTGAGAAAGTAGGTTTAGACTAGATATTGAAAAAAATCTGTTTGGTGATGGTGGTGAGGCACAGGGACAGATTTCCCAAAGAAGCTGTGAATGTCCTCCATAGCAGTGTTCAGGCCAGCTTGGGTAGGGCTTGGAGCTACCTGGTCTCATGCAAGATAGCCCTGCCCATGACAGAGAGGTTAGAACCAAATTATTTTTGAGGCTCCTTCCAGCCAGACCATTTATGATTCTATGATTTTATGATTCTATGAATTCCAAACTCTCAAAGCATGTACATTTCTGTACATGCATAAATGTAAATTCTATGTGACATGGAATGGATGGAAGATAGCAAGAAGAAAATTTCTGTTTTTAATTCTTTCATATGTTTCATAGTTCCAAAGTTAACATTGCCTGTCATAGGCCAGGCGCAAGGGAAAATAAAAAATAATTTAGATGAACATAGACAGCTAAAGTTGGTTACACTTACTATACAATAATGATGTGCCACTGTTATCAGGTGCAGCCCCTATGCAACTTAACACAATGCGCAGCTCTTTCTGAATAGAGAACATCAACCAGAAAAAAGGTTTAGCTCCTTCTAAGAAAGAGTCCCTTTCCGATTTCTCATCAGGAATGATCAGAAATGATCCATGGGCGGCCCCAAGTGCCCTGGAGCCGCTGCTGAGGCCTTGCGGCACAGCCCTGCCCCAGAGGCTGCACAGGGGGAGGCTGCTGTGAGAGACACAGAGAGGCAAATTCCCCCATCCCCCGGGACTGCCCGCATTTCCCGACCTGGCCTGAGCGAAAATTCACACACGGCATCCTCGGCTTGTTGGGGGCACCTTCAGCACCAAGGAGACCAGCTGGAGAGGACCAACAGAACATTGTTGGGATCCATGGAGTGGTGATATTTTCCTTATTCTGTCTCAGTCAACCCATTTCTGTCTCCCCCACCTGTTTTCTATTTCTCTCTCTTTCCCTCTTTCTCTCTCATCTCATATTTACTATCAAGTAAAACCAACACTATTGTCACTAGAATATGGTCTCATTTGCCTTAACTGGGGGAGAGGCATTTCTAAGAACCTTAGTAATCAGATCTCGACAAGCATTTATGAGGAAGACTGAAGATATATATTTGATACAGTGGCGAGGTAAAAATCTTGTTCTTGTTATTGCATTGCCTTTTGACTGAACTTAATTGCTGTCTTCATTAAGGCTTCTGCTCTAAGATATTGACCATTTATTAGAGGTTCTGAATGAATCTGAGGGTACTGATAAAAGGTTTTTACTGGTGCTTCTGGGTCTGTTATGCTCCAGCTGATAGTCCAGTTACCCTTACAGACATTTCATTACAGACCTTGATCAAATATTTAGGGGGTTTGGCTGGAAAATCCCAGGAAATGTGTGATACCATTCTAGGGACAAATTTTGCTATTTATCATTGAACTACAGGTCAATGCAGCGGTAACATTTTTAATATTAGCCTCATGATTTAATATTAGCCAATATGGCATAATGAGAAGTGCTTTTAGTAAAGAATCTGCCTGTAGTTGTGTGTAAGACCAACTGTATTCAAGTAGTACTGTAAAGTCCAAGATAAAGTAAGTATTTTCTTATATTTGTGTAAGTGGACTTATATATCCAGAAGTATGTGGCTAGGAAGGGCATGCAATGGCATCAAATTCACAGATACTAAACTGAAAGAAAATACATTCTGTAATGTCTTCAGTGTGTTAGATCCTTTTGAAATCAGTGACTGTTGATTTTTTGAGTTAAGTGTTCCCTTGCTGTGCGGAAACATAAATTAATGGGGTTTTTGTTTTGATATTTTTGTTTTGTTTTGTTGTTTTTGTTTTGATTTTTTTTTTCCAGAGAAGCTGTCAATATTTTATTGTAGGTATCTTGATTTAAAGCAGACTGCATAGACACCATAGTAATTTTTGTACATTTATGCAAGCCAGTGAGTCTAAACATAATTGTTGGTGTTATTTACAGTTTAGTTTTCAGCAAGGTACTGGCTTCCTCTTGAAAATGGAATTAGTATTCTGTTGCCAAGCCACCAGAGTTATGTACTTATTTCCCCAAACTTCCACCTTCTTTGCTGCTATAGTGCTAGGGCTTATTCTCCACTGAGTTTTATCCATTGGCATTTGTCATATGGAAAAAGTATCTTTCTGTTTGGTGTATATCCAGATTTTAAATTTTTACTTCTGTCTTGGGTTGCAATGCAAGACATAACCAAAAGTAAGTAATCTATTACCAGCTGTTGAAACCAAGTGGGGCAATGCTCTTTATCTCTTCCATGGCCCATCCTCCCTGCTGGGGGATATCTCCTGTTAATGGGCCATGGAGTCTCACTGCATGACTGATACAATTACATCATCCCGCTGTGAGATGCTGCACCCAGGGTGAGGAGCCAAGCATTCCTGCCTGGATATAAACTGAGATTTGGAACACCCCGAGCAGCCTTTCTCTGCTGCATTCCCAGAGGAAGACTGAACCCATCTGTTGCTAGTGGACATGAAATAGAAGAGTGGATTCAAATCACAATCACAAGGTTTGATCCCAGTGAGGCAGAAGAGCTTTTATTTTGGGGTTTCCAACCCTTTTTATAAGGTGTTCCCATATAGGTCAATATGATTGGCCAAAGGAACCACCTCACGGGTCCCATTGGTGGAAGAAGACAAAAAGACATTCAGAACATCTGTGTGACATTGTTTTGAGAACCAAAACCTATTTACAAAAAACAGTCCTTAAAAGAGAAGTTTCCCAAAAGACTTTCCCTTGGGAACAGATCAGCCACTGACATGATGAAAAACTCTCTCAGGCTCAGAAAATCATGTCCACACCCATCTACACCGCTGGACCTTCAGAGGAAAACTGCACCCTTTTANCACCGCTGGACCTTCAGAGGAAAACTGCACCCTTTTACAGGATCATTGCTTCAACAGGACCACATCTGTCACTTCAGGAGCACTGCAGCCACCATTTAATAAGACTGCTACCAATACTCTGTCCAACAGAGTGTCAGGTTGTATTCTAAATGTGTCAGTGGTTTTTGTACTACTATGTTGTATTTTAATTTTCCTATTAAATTGTAGTTTGTTTGTTTGGGGTTTTTTTAAAATTTATACACACTGGTAAAGAACTGTTATTCCTATCCTCACATCTTTGCCTGAGAGCCCCTTAATTTCAAAATTATAATAATTCAGAAGGAAGAGATGTACATTTTCCATTCCAAAAGTGGCTCCTGCCTTCCTTAGCAGACACCCGTTCTTCAAATCAAGACAACCTCCAACATGTAACTATACGGTTGAAATAAAATAAACACGTTTAACAAGAATCAACTGTCACACTATAGACTGTTTTAATTTAAAAGTATACATATTTATTTGAACACAAGTATATTTTGTGGTTTTCCCTTGTGGTCCAAATCAAAGAGGGTTTAATCACAGAATTTGGATGAAATTATAACTTATTTAGTGGGAAGATAAATATGAAGAATGGGAGGAGCTCATATTTTATACAAATACTTCAAGTCTGATGTCATATTTCCAACTCATAATAGAGTTTTTGAGTATTTAAAATCAAGAAAATTCTAATTTCTATCCTTAATGGATGGCAAAGGGTGACAAAATCCGCAGGTGAGATACAAGGGGGAATTACTATGCGTAACAGCAAAAAGAATAAAAGGAGAAGCAAGGAAAGGCAAATATCCCAAATTGTAAAATACTAGCAACTTGAAGGCATTTTTTGGCCTAGAATAAACCCACACTAGGAAGAAACCCTACACTGCTCCACAATTATTTTAAGAGACAGCTCTGTAGTGAATCCCTAATGTGACAGTCCAGAGCTCTAAGACTGTACAAATGCTTCATGTACTCAAATGTACGAATGTCTCTGTACTCAATGAGTGCAGCACATTTACAAATCTCTACATGATTCAGCTTGCTAAGAGCTGTTTAACGGAGTGAATTGTTACCTATGTGAATTGTTACTTTATTTTTTATGTGAATAAATAGTTAAGGCCTGCAGGCCAATGCTACAGACCCCATCACTGGAGGATGGATCTAGTACTGGGTAAGGAGAGGTGCCTCACTGTACTGGTTTGAGAACAAA
>VWYI01021698.1:0-23809 GCA_013399455.1 Anthoscopus minutus
TACACACACCTGCCAATAATAATCATAAATAGCTGCATTGTCATAAAAATGACATTTTTATGAATTTTAACAAATAAATATTTGATAAGAGCCCTAGATATATGGCCTGCCTACCAGGCCATCTCTAAGGACAATCTCTGAATAATAGACAATGCAAACTGCTTGATTCTTTCTTTAATATTAATTAATATTATAGTGATCACAAGATCAAAGTTACAATTCATGTGCTAACAAGCACTCAATTTCTCTTTGGAAACACCATTTAATTTTCTCTTTAAATACTCCATTTATAGATTGGCTCCTAAAAGCTATAAAATCCTCAGGTATAAGTGTTACATCTTGGAATTTTTTCTACATATTCCTTTTTGAGATTGTCATTCTGCTGGAATGAGAGGTATCAACTGGGCAACTAAGTTATTGTTAACTGTTTACTACAGCTCCCAGACTAGACACTACCATCTCCTCTGATCCACATATTTGATTGTGTCAGTGCTCCGTACATCTTTCTGTCTAAAACAAAACAAAATAAATTTAGTGGTTTATAAATGAGCCTTTTGCACTTTGGAGAGATGCACTGAGTTCATTCTCTGGCCCAGGAGAAAAGCAGTAAGGCATTATGTGATAAGAATAGACACCTTTTCATTCAAAGGAGAGTGGCTTTATCCAGAGTGCCTCCAGAATTATCCCTGTCCCAATTACTGCTCCCTGAACCCTAAGTGTTCTCCATAGTGGTCTAAAACCATGGCAGAGAGAATGCAAGCAATAAATTATGACAGACAGTCCCAGGACAGTGCTTACAGACCTGAGTTCTATTTAATTTATTAAGCCCACAAAACAAGGTAGCTGAAGGTGAGAGCCAGTTCCAGTGCCAGGACTACTTTGGGGGCAAATGGGGTGTGTGGAGCAGAAAGTTCCTCCTTTACTAAGGAAAAATCCTTTCCCTCATCTGGAATCAAACCCCCAGACTCTCACCTCTTCTCATTTTCCCTTTACTGCCGAGAATGAAGATGACAGCTGCTTGCTGCTGCCCCAGACAGCTCAAACAAGACAAGCTGTTGTACCTACAAATGACATTCCCACTGACAATCAATCCACATAGATGTTAGTAAGATTTTATATCAAGATATCTCTTTGTTTTGAACTAAATTAGTTGAAGATTTAGGAAAAAGTACATTGCTGCACTTAAAGAAGAAAAGATAAAAAGATAACCAGCAACAAGGGTGGGGGGAAAGAACTATTGCATTTTCACTATTAAGTGAACAAAGTAAGGCAAATGTCTGAAATAAATATGCTTGTGATTTTATTTTTTACGTTTAGTTATCAGAATACCAAGAAATATTTCTAATCGCATTACTTACAGTGTTCCAAGGATGTGAAAGAACAAGCATGTAATAATGTTCCTTCAATAGATGTATCACTTTATTTCAGTAGTAATGCAAAGCATTAGTATAGTATCTTAAATGACAAATGCGTATTAACTGTGTGCAGGAAGGTTTCATGTTGTCCTCAATTTTGGCACAACAATTTCACATTTGATTTGGACACATGAAACTTGGTTTTGGAAGCAGATAAATGTCTTACCTTTTGGATAAGTTGGTATGTGTGAATTTTAGGCCTGTTCATTCCTACATTGGAAATGCAGGAATTAAACCCTGAAGTCATCTTCAGGGAAAATGCATAAATGACAATGCCATTATCATAGAATTATAGAATCATAGAATTATGGAATCATAATGGTATACGTTGGAAGGGATCTGAAAGATCATCTTGTCCCAACCCCTCCTGCTGTGGGCAGGGAGATCTTCCACTAGACCAAGTTCAGTCTCTCAAAGTCCACCTAACCTGGCCCTGAACACCTGCAAGAATGGAGCATACAAAATTTCAAGCAATCACTTCCAGTGCCTCACCATCCTCACATTAAAAAATATTTTCCTAACATCTAATCTAAACCTATTCTCTTTCAGTTTGTATCCATTGCCCTGTGTTCTGTCGCTACAGGCCCTTATAAATAGTCTCTCTCAATTTTTTTATTGTAGGCTCACTTTAGGCACTGGAAGGCTACAGTAATGTCACCATGAAGCTGCCTCTTTTCCAGGCTGAACAATCACAATACTTTTAGCATTTCATCATAGGAGAGCAACTCTATTCTTCAAATAAACACAAATTATTAAAGAGGCTAAAAAATTCTGTTACTTCAGATTTTGATATAAGCAACAGATAAATGTTGTTATCAATTTAAGCCCTTAATGGGGTCAGACATTACATGAATCGCAAAGAGAGGACCACTTACCTCCATGTCCTCCAGACAAGGGCTAGTCATGGCTGTGCTCTGTGCACTAGCTGTCTTTTGTTCCAGGTGCAGCTGGGAAAAGATATTATGGCAGGACCAATGTTTTTCTCTGTTCAGGCCACGCTCATAAGGAGTATTCTTTGAGCAGAAGTATGCTGAATTGTGCAGTATGCAGAATTCACTTATCACATTTTGAAACCTTTTCGTACATTGTCAGTTGGTATATTTTATAAAGGAAGAATTTGTTACCTAGCTTTGTGCTCTATTTTTATTTAATTTAAATTTCTTGTTGAGAAACAAAAATTTCTCTTTATTTTTTCCATCTCTCTGAGTGATTCTGGCTCATAAATTGAAAGTTCTGCCAGTAAAAAATTACTTCACGTTCTCCAGCAAGATACTACAAAATATTCTCTGACAAAAATATAAATTATTTACATTATTCTAATTCCATCAGACCTTATCTATGGGCTAAAACAACATTATGTTTAATTAATAAACTTCTTAAAGAAGGTCATCAGACCATTAAGGATTATAAACTATTTATATGGAAAAAATTACAATTAGTTTTTCAGCATAAACATTTCCAACTCTCAGGCTTTGTGTTTGAAAAACATCACTCAAGAGGAACCAAATTGGGAGGAAAACCAAAACTTTCTGCTCACACTCCAGGTTGTTCCAGTCAGGTGTTGGTACCAAAATCCAGCAAAACCAGAACTCCTTAACACCAATGTAGTATTAAGAAGGAGGCATTTTTTACTCAGCTGGATGCACATGGGGGTATCTCCTCCATAATCATTTCCCCAAAGTCACTGGCATGTGTTCCTTCCCATCAGCACAACCATTCTTCTGTCTCATGGGTCTCTTTGTTGGTCCCTGGTGATCAGTGACCCCAAAGTCATACTTGACTGCTTGGTGAACTCGGCTGGTTAGTCCAATTCTACTCCTTGGTTAATGTTTAACATGATGGTACAAACTAAGCATCATGCAGTTCCATAGGCTAGAGGGTTTTCAATTGTATTAACCCCCCAGGTGTGCAAAGTGATTCATCTGCAGTCCCTGAAGGGCCTGACACTTCTGCAAACAGACAAGCCCTGAAGGAAGCTGAAGTGCATTGGAAGCCCATGCTGGAGCTGGCTCCAGCCAGCACCTGCAGCCTGTGGAGAGAAGTCCACAGGGAACCCTCAGAGCTGTGACACAAAGCTAATTCATTCCCAAAGGACTGTATGCCATGGAAAGGCCCTATTCTGGACAAGGAATGGTAGAGACAAGTGGTATGGTCTGACCACAACACCTGTTCCACATGGCTTACTCTGATGTTAAATGGCAAAAAAAATAAAATAATCTTCTCTGAGCTGAGGGGTTTTTGCCCATAAGGATAACTGGTGAGTGATGTTCCTGTCCTTATCTCAACCAATGACCTTCCCATCTTCTAGCTGTGTTCTGGAGAGGAGAAGTAGTGAGAGAGCACTGGATGGCAGCCAGACAAGGTTAACCTAGCACACTTGCCCTTATGGAATCATCTTTTTCTTGATAAAGTCCCTAGGATGAATGGAAGTAATTTCTAAAGCTTAAGGTTTTTAATTATCCCTGAAAATTTGTGCAGAAGTTTCTTAACTGATATTTAATTGATCAACAGTAATTTTCCCTGCTGGCTGGTCCCAAAACCCTTAGTTATTCTTGAAATCTGGACTGATGTGTTGTCACAGAAACTGTTTTGTTTCCATGAGAGGGTGACATTGTGATCAGGAGGAGTAAAAGGTCAGCAACAACACCAGCAGTCAAGACTCCACATATTGAAGTGCTTGGAGTGGTACATGATAAAATTTGACAGCATTACTCCTGGCTCAGAGGCAGAAATCAGTTGCCAAATACAGAAGAGTTTCTAAATATTATTATTTGCTTTGTTTGATAGCCAGAAATCTGTCTCTTTTTTTCAACTTCTGAACTACTTTTCCATTAATTGAATGGATATGCTCTCACTGCTCTAGTGCTTCCCAGCCATGTCCTGGATAAAAGAAGTATGGAAAAAATTGCTTACCAAGGCAGAACCATAGCCAGATATTTTGATTAAAAAGCTTGCATTTATGAGTTACCTTTCATGATGCTATCTTAGATAGCATCTTCAGTTTCCCTAGTCCAATGTATGGATGCATTTCTAATGGGTTATCCTTGGCTGCTGAGCTGTGTGACTGTCCTTTTGTGCAAAAGGAATGGCTAACAATGCTTTCTGACTGAGCCACAGCAGTGGGTTTTGGCTGCTGCCAGGACCCACTGTGAGGCTTAGGGCAGGCAGGGACTGGTGTGAGCGCCGTAAGGATCTTTTGGTGCTTGAGCTGTGAGGGCATCATGCATGCAGTAGACACAGAAATGTCTTCCCCAGGCATGGTGGAAATTGATAATGTGGAAAGCTCCTGGGAGCAGATTTTAGAAATGGTCTTCAATGGTCTTTTGGTGCAAATCTTAGACCTTGATGATCTCAGAGGTCTTTTCCAGCCAAGTTAATTCTGTGATTCTGTGAACTCAATTCTAAAACCCTGTCCATGACATAATAATATAAGGAAATGAAAGTGATCACATTAGTATATGCAACTCTGTCCAAAAAAGTCCATTATGTTTGTGAGAAATGTGTTCATGATCCCACTCAATTATATTAGAGAACATTATACAACTAACAACCCCATATTTTTTACCAAAAGCTGTAGTGTTCCTCATAAACAGAGAAGACCACTTTTGCAAGGTGCCTCAATCATTATAGACAACGTAGTAATGCCTTGGCATTTGAAAATGGCAATTTGGCACCTAACAGCTCAAATCAATTCCCCTTACTAATTTAACATTTTTTAAAATTTCCCCAACACTAACAGGCTTGATTTTGTCACTGCTTCTGTTACAGAGGAAAAGCAAAGAAAACCTGGTAAACTCTGTTTTCCTTGGGACATACACACAGCTTTTTAGAAGCTGACAGTTCAGACGAAAACCTCACAGGAGGTCAGGAACCCTTCCCAATCTTGTGGACAGAGTGGTCAGGATAAACTCAAACTTCATGGCAGATACGACAGTCTGTTCCCAAAGGCTAGGTTTGTTAATAAATCCTGCTCTTCCATAATGCTCTGGAGAGCTTTCCTATCACTTCAGTTGTGAAGGAACCATAAGGCATGCACACACTAAATGTCATCTTAATTGCTCTGGAAAAAGGAAATTTGAAAAAAACGCTGTTGTGTTTGTCTCTCTTCATCCACTAAATATAATTTAACAAGCTCCCACCCTGCCACACCTGCAGTTAATAACTTTTGGTACAGTTTCTCACTTGCATTTGTCAAGCTGTTGTAACCTATTTTACCGCCTGTTAAAGCAAAATACTAAGTACCTGCTATTCCACAAAATAACATCAATATTGTAAACCGTGTGAGAAAAAATTGAGGCCTTGATATTAAAACCAATGCAAAAACCCATGAAAGTTTTCTTTTTCTTTTTTTTTATTAATTCACTTTTAATGTATGAACTAGAACTCAGCAAATGGTGCTTTAAAGTATATGTTTGATACAGCCACTATGATCTGGAAAATAACTTGTTATCAAAATGAAATCTTTTTTAAAAAAAGAAACTATGAAAACAGCAGAGGCAACATTTTTCTGTTTCAGGTGTGAGAATTGCCAGAAAAAGGATACAAATGAAGAAAGAAAGCGATCTGATAAGGTAGCTTGAAAAGTTGTGACAGAATGCACAAATAGAAAAACAGTTACTCTAAAGAAACCTATGTGAGGAAAGATTCTAGAGAGCATAATTGGTATTGAATTTCCAAACACTCACTACTTAAAGAGAACATGAAGGTGAGCACACATCTTCTGTTCAAATTCTGGTATGTCTCATTTAATAAAAGACAAGAATAAATTTTTTTTAATATGAAAGGGCTAAGAATTTTTTTATTTTTCTTTTAAACAAATTCCTGCATGTGGAATTCTATAAACTGTTTCCACACATGCAATGTGATATTTATGAAAATAAAAATATTTTCTCAAGAAATGTTAAAAAGTATTTAAGCACTTAACACAATAAGATAATACCATTAAAAAGTCTGCTATTCACAAGGGTTTACTTCTCTCTTAAAAAATAAGCTGTTTTTTATTAAATTATCATACCTTAAACTACAGTAAATTATATCATTCTTTGCAATTTTCCTTGATTTCACCAATGTCTAATGGTGACGTAGGATAGTCAAGAGCTAGTGGAAAGGGGGAAATATTTAGGTTAAAAAAAATATATTTGTAATTTCTCAGCAGAAAATCTAATAGCACTGTCCAGTTATCATCTCCAGCTGCACAAAACCCATAATAACTGGTGATGTGAAGCAAAAAATCAATATCAGTGAAAATAACATTTTACCTATTTCTTCTCCCATCTCTTTACTTGCGTTCTTCGGTTAGTATTACTGTTGCTGAATGCAGACAAATATTCACCAAGAGAAACCCTTTTTAATGTCATGTAAAAATCTTTTTTTGCCATAGGACACTGATATTTTTTTAACTCTAGCTCAAAGAAGTGAAAGTATGTGCCAGGTTCATTTAATTAACTTTAAACAGGACACCAGGCCCATGCAGGTTTGACTATTGTCAAATTTACTATTGACAGTTCTTTTGGATATTGTAGCACTGTGAATATACAAATTCGTACTGTATATAAGGTTTACTGTGATGAATTCACACTAGTGCTCTAAAATGTCGTATGTAGTTCATAAAATCTGCATTTTAAAATATTATGTCAGAAGATTTACACACTATCTCCTGTGACACAGCACTGTTGAAGAGTTCAGGATCAAAACTGTTTAAACACTGAACCTATGAAAAGATAGTAGAAAGTTCTTACTGGTTACAGGATCAGGAAAAATTAAACAACTTCCAGGTATCTTTATACATTTAAGGGATATTAATACCTTTAGGCACACCTTCTACATGTGTTGCACCACTTATAAGAAGAAGAATTATATGGAAGTCATTGGACTGCTGGTGCATGTAAGACTTTGTAGGACATGCCTTTCTTTATTCTTCCTTACAATTTATGTCAGGGTTTATTCCTGCCTGACAAATAGCCCACACAGCTGTTTGCTCATTTCCTGCCCCTCCAGCTGCAATGGCATCAAGGAGAGAATCAGAAAGGTAAAACTGAGAAAAATTGTGGGTTGAGATAAAGACAGTTTAATAGCTAAAGCAAAAACTGTGCACATAACCAAAGCAAAACAAGGAATTGATTTCATTCACCGCTCCCCATGGTCAGGCAGGTGTTCTGTCATTCCCAGGAAAGCAACGCTCCATCAAGTGTAATGGTGCCTTGGGAAAACAATGGTGCCTTGCATTGTCGCTGCAAACATTCCCCTTTCCTTCCTTCACAAAACCTTATATCCTAAACATGACACCCTATGTCTGGAAAGTCCCTTTGACCACCTGAGGTCAGCTCCCCCAGCTGTTTCCCCTCCCAACTCCTTGGGCACCCCCAGCCCACTCACTGGAGGGGTGGGGTGAGAGGCTGGAATGGCCTTGGCTCCGTGTAACTAAAAGGCCTGTTCAGCAGTAATTAAAACATTCCTGTCTTCCCAGCATTGTTTCCAGCATAAGTCCAAAACACAGCCCCATATCAGCTACTATGAGGAAAATTAACTCTATCCTAGCCAAAACCAACACAAATTGGGAGAAACTTTTTTCCTAAGTGACGATGCCCTCTCTTTAGCATTTCGGGGGAAAAGAAAATCCCAAAAGTTCAATTAATTTTTAGAAACATGCACTAAGTCTCACAAGAATGGATTATCTGTAGTTGCCAAATACTGAAGAAAATGCAAAATGAGACAATTCTATATTTCTTGTTAATGCTTTTATCCATTTATGCTTAATTACTGATCCATGGCAAGAGAAGAAATGATTTCATTTCTGTGAGTCTTCTTTTAACTTTGGCAATATTCCCTAGAGGATTCAGTCCAAGATTTTCTCTTGTGAATCCATGCAGATTCTTCTGTCCAAGATTTTGTCTGCTGAAGCCATGAAGAGTCTCCTGCATTTTTTGTTAGTCTATGCACAGGAGATATGTCAAGTAAAACATGTAATAGAAGTAAATTCAGGAAAAACAATTTAAATATCCACAAAACTTAGGAGCAGACAACAGTATTTTGGACTAAACTACAGCCTTGTGTCAGGCACTGAACCAAGAAAAATCTAGGTATACTAGAAAATGAATGAATCTTAGAAGCAAAATCACTAATTTTGCTCCTACTTTGTGAAAGTCCATCTGTGTTGCCAACCAAAGAAAATAAGCAAGAACGCTAGAATCACAGTTGGTTTAGAAAGGGTAGGAAGTATAATGATAAAGACCATGTTCATTTTTCCTGTTCCTTTAGCACTTCATCTTATTCAATAGTAGAGCAATAGATAGTAGCTGTTGCTTGCTCAGATATTTCAAGATTCAAAGAGGCAGATGTGATAGTTCCTCTTTATGGCTATGACCAAGTATAGCACTATTCCAATTATTTTTAGCAGAAAATCCACAAACATATATGATGCTGATTTTTTTTTTAAATACATAGATTGAAAAGTGATTCATCAGTGAAGGGTGTGAGAATTTTGACTGTAGTTTGAACTTCCTTAAATTTTTTTTCTGGTCAGAAGTTCATTGTTATATGTGGCATTCCACAGCTGCAGGATCACATCCAGGGAGGTTACAGCTGTTGGTGACCAATATCAGAGATTAAAAAAGATGGATCCCTGCTTGGTTAAACTCAGGAATCCATTTGTTGCACCAACACAGGAACCAGTTCAGCTTAAACCAGAGGCAGAGAACCCTGAACAGGGCAGGGTGGTGGGTTTTATAGAGGAAAGGTGGAGTTTTACCTTTTCTGGGCTTAGAGGACACATTCCCCAAGTCATAGGGGTGGAGTCTACATTCCCCAGGCTTTAACGCCGTGCCTCTCACTTTAACAATGCCTATCTAAAAATCAAATCCCTGCCTCTTTGGGCACAGGCAATCCACACTTATATGTAGGAGAATACTGAAAAAGACCTTCTGCCAACTAACAGTCAAAAAGCAGCAAAAGAAAGATGTTTCAAAAATCTTTGCTGAATGATTATGCAAGCAGTAGCAACAGCAAGATTTTTACCTCCATTAGACAAACTTGTCTCATATATTGCAAAAGAACCTTAAGTGTTTCACACTTATGAGTATAAAGTCTTGGGAGAAATATTTGTTAAGTTTATAAGAAACCTGTAGAGAGGACACTGTCCCTAAAACTTCAGAAATAACTGGCTAACAAATTTGGATCCAATGACAAATGTTAAGATTTCCAGCCAACTGCTTACAAATGAAACTGCTCTGCTTCTTCACTGTCTTCACATAAACCTGAATAACTTAGCAAATGCCCCTGCAGAGGAATACAGACAACCATCTTCCTGAAGGGGATCCCTCTCGATCAGGAGCATGGCTGCATATTCCTGTACCTGTGAATTTAGACCCTGTTGAAAACCAAATATACTAATTTAATGTTGGTGCTGCACCAACATGAACTCCCCATTGGATCAGGTCACAAGTAGAAAAATATGTTTACATAAAAACCTTTACAAACGAACATAAAGGTATGGAGTTCTTCAGAAGCCAAAAGTTAAAAAGGGGGTTTTTGTTCTAGCGCGCTGCTCGTCAAAAAAAATGTGTTGACACTAGTAAAGACAGTTCTGAAGCAACTTAGAAGCTTCCCATCTTGTCACTTTACATTTCACAAGATGTTGCAGTTCCCCTCGTGGCCACTGAAAATGCTCCTGGGACTTTTGGAAACAGATACGGGGGTTCCACGTACTGAAGCTGCCATTAAATATGGTCCTATTCATCCCAGGAGAACAAATGATTGCACCTTTGATTGACCATAGCCTCTTTGTTGGAGGAACTTTTCCTGTCAGACCACACCATTACAGAATCAATTAGCAATTATGCTTTTTTATGCTTCAGTTTAAACAAGCTCTCCTCCACCTTTCTTTATGCTTTATCATGCTCCTCTGTGCTATTCCCAAGCAAGCACACTTGTTTGTAATGCATAAGAATTTGTGTATTCCCATTAACCAGAAAATAAAAAATGACTGGTGAAGACAATGAAAGTGATCTGATGAAGCAAAAATGTTCTGTCATATGAATAGCTGCTCAGGATCCAGCTGCTGAGATTGCAGGTTAAAATTCCCATGTCTCAGGTGAAGCTGTGTAGTAAAAGAAGTTACACAGATTTCTAAGGTGTATGGATTCCACTGAAAAAATGCTTATAGTTAAAATAACACCACAATTTATCAGGAATTAGCGCTATTAACTCAGGATTGATTTGTATTTTTATGTATTTTAAGGACTTTGTTTCAGGTACTTGAAACTCAAAGATAATTCCTTGGTAGGATGTTTTTAAAAAGATAGAAAAATTAAGCAAAAATGTTTCATTTATTATGAGGATCTAACCTTCAGAAATATATTAATTACAGACCCTAAATTGTAATTTGATTGAAGTACTTGCTTTTGATTGCAGACTATCATAATAAAGTTGAAATATTAGAAAAGAAAACAAGCCTTCTCCCTTTGTAACTTGGACTTAGTTGTACCTCATCCATCACCCTGCCCATCCCACATCATTCTCCTTCCAGTGCTTGACGAACCTAGAAGTGTCTTGAGATCAAGAGAAAGTAAAGTCAGGAGGGTTCTTGCTTTTTTTCCATGTTCTAACACTAAAAAAAATTTTAGACTCTATGAAAAGAATTGGAAGTTTTCATCTGTGAAAGTTGAAAGGGAACACACTGGGAAGAAAAAAGAAAAGCTCTATAAAGGCTTCAGTATCAGTTCATACTGTGGGCCCTGCTTTTCCTCTAACTGTTAGGATTACAGATTTCTTTTAAAATAACTCTTCCACAATTTTGTACTCTTTTTAAAATTTGGAGCATTTTTAACTCACCAACTCAGTGTAAAGATCAAGTTTTTTTCTTTTATTTGCAAGTTAATTCTAGAAAAGTTATTTTTTGTTTTCAAGGAGGACTTTAACAGTTTTCTGCAGCAAGTTTAGTGGTGTTGCATGCAAAATGGATAGACTGTAATATTGAGGAAGAAAGGTGGCTTCTAGCAAGATCCATCTGCCAAGGAACAGACATCCCAAAGTTCTTGTTTTCATGTGGCTTCCTCTAGGAAGGGACCATCTTTATACAGAGCCTTACTCTACTTGCAAGCACATATGTTATTCAAAATGGTGCCATATAGTCACTTGGAAATGAGTCTTCTGGCACGGGGTTAGACAGCAGAAGATAAATGTACTCTCTCCCTTCTTTTTCACTCTCCCTTTTCCCAGCTTCCCCATTTCCATGTTTGTGCTCTTCTCCATCCCACACATAAAGGAACTGACTTATGCTGGGCTGCAGAACATTTGTGCATGTATCTAACTTTTTAATTGTGTCTTCCTTTTTGTTCAAGAAAACAAGTGCTGGCTACTGGTACTCTCACAAAAATGAAGTGTTTGCAAGTGTACTTCAATGTGATTCCTTTTCCAGCTAACACACCAGGGGAACATGATGACCCTTGTACAGTCTCTGGAAATTCATGAAGATACAACAAGAAATGTTTGAGACTCAAGATTCAAAGCATTTGTAGTTGATGTGACCCAACAAATCTGCAGGTGCCAGTGTAAAGTATGTGGCTAGGTTGTCAGAAGTAGCCATCTCCTGCAATTAGAGATCAGGTAGTCTCATTAATCAAGTAATGTGAAAAGACATTAATCTTTATAATATAATTTTTGAACTCACCTATGATTTACCCAAAATCTTCTTGTGTGTTTATGCTATGAATGGACTTCGCATCATACATTGGCTGCTAAGATATTTTTTGCTCTTTAAGGAGGTATCACATAAAGAAATTGGTAGAAAACTCCTGGCAGGATTTTGGACAGAGGATGAAGAAATCAGCTCCTGGGTTCTCATGCTAAAGGCTTTATGTAGTGATGTGGTGTGTGGGAGGAGGAGCAGAGTTAAAGCTTTCAGGTCATGAATGGTCAGGTCCGCCACACTGGGTAGTATCAGACACATCTCCTTCCTTGCTGGGAGCTTTGTGAACCTGATGTATTTCTGTGTGTGCCCAAGAGACACTAGGTAGATATCCAACTAATTTGTAGTTGCTGTTTCTAAATAGAAGACATAGCTGGTTTATACAGAACCACGTCCTTTCACCCTTACACTGAGTGGTCCTTGGGGACCTCTGGCAGAGTAAGTGGTTAATTAATGCAAACATCATGGTGCAATTTGGCTCTAGGTGATGGTGTTGAAATATTATTTCTACTACGTAGAACTACATTAGGTGAAATCTAGTACTCTGATGAAGATCCAAAGGATGTGGGAAGCCTTTTATGATTCCAAACATAAAGGCTCAGCTGCTCAGTGTAGGCAGGAGCATGGTATGTGCAGAGGCTGCTAAGCTATGCAGTCATCATAAAGGAAGAAGTCCATAATGGAAGTTGTGAAAAGTCAAAGAAATGGGTTTTTTTTTGCACACATTAAGAGATGCAAAAGCACATGTTGTATCTGCAGAACATTCTTCATAAACACTGCAGGAACTCCACTTATAAAATATTTAAGTCACTGTTGCTGAGAAGACAGGAAAGAAAACATCCTTTTCTAATCCTAAAATGTTCTTTGGAAAACTGGGCTAGGAAGAAGTAAGAGCAAACAGAATCATTTAATTTCACCTGGTGACCTTCAAACAGATGTAGTCTGAGAAATAATACATGCAAGGAAAGAAACTGAGATATATTCACAATTAAGATGATATGCTGAAATGAATAGGAGGAAAAAGGTGTAATGCATTAAAAGGTGCTACTGAGACTGTAAACCCCTAGCAAGTATGCTAATGGAATAACAGAATTATTTGCCTCTTTTATAACATCTTTGTTTTGCTCCAATTTTGCCAGTCTTTGTGGTTGTGCAGTACCAACTTTGAGATCACTCATTTCTATTTGCTCCTGAAAAGTCACAATTTTCCACACAGTGGAGATGAAGCAAGCAGACTGTTGCTGTTGCAGTACGAGTTAACATACTGCATTTAAAATGTAATAAATTTACAAGACACTAATTTGTCTTCAGTAGCAAATTGAGTGTAAATTTTGTTCTTTTTAAGATCATGGGAGAGAGCTTAATCTACCTCAGAAACAGAGGAAGCAGTTATTCAAGAATTGTGCAGTATAAGTGACTGCATGGGTATTTAATACAAAGAAGCTTACAAGTACAATAGAATGTAAAGTTTAAAAATCCTTGCATACAGAAAATAAACCTAATGAAAATACTGTAGTAAGACCTACATTTTTGTGACAAAATAAAAAAAATAAGAGAGAGAATTGGAAAGTAAAATGTAAACTGATATGATTTAACAGCAAGTCATTTGAGGTTACTTTTGCTAAAATATCTCTAGTGAACATAACTGGTAGCAGCCTAAATTACTGCAAGCTATTATAAATTAAGATGACTGAAAATAATAAAAATAGCCAGAGATGTAAAACAAACAGATTGCTTTCCTTAAAGAAACTCCAGAGTTTGGAAAAGAGTGATTGGCTCAATAACCAAGAATTTTAAATTGCAGATCAGGAAATTAGGTGCTGGGAAGTTAAACTATTTGTTTCCATTAGCTTTCAGGGCAGTAGCTGAAAATGTAGATATCCAGAACGTGGCCTCTTCTGAAGGACAGTGAAGCTGGGATTCGAAATCATACTTGGTATTCACATAGGTTGCATGACTATTTACTGTTAAACTATTTTATGTGAAGGAGAATAAAAAGCTTAAGTCTTTAGGGCTCTTGAAATTAAGCAGCAATCACTATGATGATCAGGATCTCCTACAGAGGTTTGTGCTTTTCAACTATCGCTGTTTTTTTGTCACAACTGGAAACAGGACATCAGACTTGACAGCTGATGTGACTTGTGTCACAGAGAAATGCTGGGGGAGAAGGAAAACAAAACCCCCAAACTAAATATGGAGTAATTTACCAAACAATTTCCTGGTGTCAATAATATATTTTTTGGTCAAAATGTCATACTTTAGCACTAAACCCATGACCTCCAAGTCACAATACTTCATCTCCCCTGAAAAAAAATCAAACTACTGTTCTGGAGGAATTGGATAGAATGAAATACTTTACCTGTTGGACATGGGATTTTTGGATTTGTTTTGTGTTTTTTTTGTGGGGTTTTTTCTGCTTTTAGTAAGAATAGTTAGTGGAACACAAGTGCATAATGTACAAAATCAAAAGAAAGCTCAGTGTGTGAAAGAAACTTAGTAATTGCAGTGGCAGATGGGTTTGCCTCAAAGAGACAACATTATGTGACATTCTCTATATAGAGTCTCCTCAAGTCATCTGTCCAAGCAAAAATAACTAATTTTTTTTTCCTTTTTTTGGATTACATTAATATGATGCAGCTGCTGCCTCAGCTGGAGAAAGAATCATTCTCCTCAAGTAAGAAATAATTAAGTAATGGTGAGTGCCAAAATAGGGATCACTTTGAAATTGAAAGCTCTGAATATAGACAGCCCTGAATGTCAGATTATTTTTGGTATTTGAAGTAATAATAAAAGCGGGATTTTCGTATTCTGTTGAACCTGCTTAAAACAACCTCTAACGGCACATATGCTGTATTTTTAATTAACAATTTAATAAAATTAGGATACAGGTTTTAGTTGAAAAAGTGCAAGGTTAAAGGGAAAATTTTTCCTTAAGCTAAATTGTATATTACAAAATTGTGACATTTTGTAAGTAAAAATGGACCTAATTTCTCACTTTGTATGAAAATAACCAGGAATCATTGCGAAGATGAAGGAAAATGCTTTATTGCCTTAATGGTCTATATTTTTTTCAAGTAACACTGTTTTCTGGGAAAAAAAATGAGAGAGAGACTAAAGACTCAGGTAGTAGTTTGTTGTTTCAGTCTTTAATGACCTACAGGATTTGTTCACTCTTGAATGCACCTACAACTCATAAATAAATCAGAAAAAAAAAAATCTTAATCCTCTATCACTTGAGGTGAAGGAACTCTTCCATTATTAGTTTGAAGAAGAGCAGTGCTGTCATAAGAACTAAGATGGTATTTCACTCTCCGCTCCAAAATACAAACCAACACACACACTTTGCAACCTTGGCGATTGATAAAATCCACTGCCTTTTGAGAAGCTGCCCTCCAACCAAACCGTCAGAGCTGCTTACATCGTCAGTGACAAAAAGTGGCCATCAGCTTTTGTAATTAACCAGTTTTCACAAAGAAAAAAAGGGAGAAAAAATGGTCTTACACATTATGCATAAAGAGTGGATAATTTTTTACTCACATTGGCGTTGACGTTTTATAAGCACACAGGAAATCTGGTCTTAGTAATAAAGTGACTCTCATAATTTTTTCTGGAAATAGGTTAAAGTAATTGGGTTTTTTGTGAAAATGCTGAATACTTGTGATAAATCAATTGGTCACATATATGCTTAATGCTTTTAAAGCCATAAGTGGAAAAGCATTTATTTTTCCTCTTTCCAAATTTTCAGTCAAAGAGCAAAATTTTTTTTAATGTATTAATTTTCTGAAGCAGTCCTTTATTCTCCAGATGTAGTGAAGCTATTGATGGCTTTCTTGCTATTTTCAGTGAATATTTAGTTGATTTTTCTTATGTTCAAAATCAGTCTTACACTTTTTAAAAATCTGGTGCCCAATCATTAAAAGATACATAATGCAAAACTCCTGTGAGTCCAGTTGATTGTCTAATATAGAAGTCATTCATATAAAAATAAAAGGATGCTGAAATAACTAATGACAATCAAAAAGGGGTTATGTAACTTTTATTTAACTCTGCCAAAAAAACATGATATAAAAAATGTGGATGCCAAAAAACCCTTCAGCAATTATAGCAGATATTGACAAGACATTTTACTTTAATATCATGGTTGTTAAAAAAAGAATTTCCCTAAATCAGAGCAGATCATTAAAACTGGATGAAGACTAGCTAAATGCAAAAATAAAAGCAGCTTGCCAATGCATCATCATAGCTTAGATAAAATCTTGACAGAAAAATCTGAGTTTTCCTTCATAGTAGCTCAATGTTTCTAACAAATTTATGGGAGAAAATCAATGTAGTCAGTGACAGTTTGTCTAGACTTTCTAGACTGATAAAAATTTTTAATGCGTGTTTGTTTTACACAGTGGATCAATTGATGAGGTAATCTCCACTGAAAAAAATATTAATTAACAAAAGTAAGCAGAGCTCCACATGCCTAAGAAAAATAACTGTTGACAGGGGAATTTGGTGACAGTACTGAGATCTTAGTTGTACTGATAGGTATCCTAGGGGAAACTGTGACTATATTTTTATAATTAGGAAAGAAAGTGTTATCTTCGAAATACAAGTTGCGCAGTATTAAGATGAAGTAGATAGAAAATTTTACCTCTGCATACATTATCTGGGTCCCATTTTGATGTCCAGAATAAAAATTGTTAAAAAAAAAAGTGAAAAAGTCTCAGAGAATAATTTATTTCTATCTGAAAAGCATTTTTATACTATCAAAAATAGGAAGCTCAGTGCATGTAATATGCTCAAAAAGGGATTAAGAGGCGATCGGCTGCTGATCTGCAAGTGACAACAGTATGGGAAGTGACTTGACATCTCTGCTTACCATGAAAAGTGGAATGAAAATCTGATGAAATCTGTCTGGCACATGCTTTATCCTTTCAGGGTAATATATCAAATAGAACATCTCTAGGGATGTGCTAGATCTTACATCTTTAAAAGTTTTTATATTGAGACTGGTTAACTGTCCCATGGATGTGCTAAAATTTAAACAGAGATTTTATGATGAATGCAGGAATTACTGGGAGAATTTCTTCAGCCTGCATTATTTAGAGAGCCAGGCCATTGAAGATCATAATGTTCCCACTAATTTTAAAATCTGTTAGATTTATTTGACTGAGTCTTTTAATCTCTTGTTATACCTTTTACAGGGAGCTAAAATGGTGGGGAAAATCACAGACTGCATCTAACCTTGGAATAGAAAAGTGAAATCAGTTGATTCAGAAAGCCTCATGATAGTTAACAGAATATTTAATTGAAAATAGCCCTTGAGAATTTTACTGTGGAAGAGCATGCAAGCTTGAAACTGCCCACATCTTATTAAAGGGTCTTTACTGTTGAGATTGCCAATTAAATGAACAATTATTTTGCTAATTAAAATATGATATAGTAATATATTTTCTAATTATTCAAGATATATTTAAGTGTGCTTATGAAGGAACTAGCCTACCAAATCATATCTGAACAAACTGTCTTTTGGCTAAAAGCATGGGAAAGAACTAGCTGCCCTATATATATTTCCCATATACCCCTTGCCTATGAAGAATTTCTGTTCTGAGAAAATGTTTGAAATTAAGCTCCTAAATTAGATATAAAAGTTGCAAGCTATAAATATGCAACCTTGGCAATAAATTGGAAGAGTTGTGGGGTAGGATTTGTCTGACTATATTTTAGAAATGAACTTTAGGCTTAAATTATAGGATCACAGACTATCCCACTCGTCTACATTGATTCCATGGAGTCCATCACCTGTATTAGGCACATTTGGACAGCTATACTGCAAGCCTAGACATCACTCGTATTTAGACACCAAAATGTGAAATGAAATGAAATGGTATATAAGCGAGGAGGACTTTGGAAGGCTGACAGGAAAGCAAGGAAGTGCACTGTATTGAACCTCTGTTTAAAAGAATCAGTTTAAAAGGCTGTGCAAGGTCTCACACCCACCCCCATCCCATTTACTCCATGCAGGGGAGCAGAGCAACCTGCTAATCCCTGAAGCACTCTCTTCAGCCAGAGGGGCTCCTGTAGTGCAAGATCAGGGGTAACTATGACCAGGTGACCCCACCCTCCCTTCATGGTCTTATATCTGAGACTGAGGCTTTCAGAGAATAAAATGACATGAAAACACAAACCACCATGCAGCAATTAAATCTGCTGTGGTCTGTGGGAGGTCAGGAGAGGTGGCAGAAATGAGGCAGTCTGAAACTCTGTAAAATTGTGCCAGGTATGGTGGTATTGGCTAATGCAGCGCTCTCCACCTGGAAAGGCTGAAGGAATTAACTGAGTTTCAGTGTGCATGTGTCCTCCTTATGGTTCTTGGGTGTAGCATGGAAATGCACTTTGCTTAACTTTCTTGAAAATCTCAGTACAGAAATAGCTGTACCTAAAACATGTGCCACACTAAAATCTCAGCTGCCCATTTCTAGGGAATTTCCCTCCCTTGAAACAACCTACCCACTGCTTTTTTAGAAAAGGGCCTCATAACTAATACACACCTTGTTCAGAGCAAACAAGGCTGTCTTTAATTTGTCTGGCCACAGTAAAATGCTCCTTCCTCTTCCTGACAGTGGGACATATGGGAAAATTAAGCTGACTGACCTGAAACCTAGAGATACTCAAAATGAAATAAAAATTTAAAAAAAATGAAAATAAAAAGAAAGATTTAGAGGATGGTCATGAGATGCACAAAGTAACTTGAAACCAATGCAGAAGGGAGAAGTAAAGTAGCAGGACAGCAATTTAATATTGACAGCTTTGTTTCCCTGGATCAGCCAAGTTTCCAATAACTGATTTTTGACTCAACAGCTAAGAAAGTCAGGGCATCTCTCGAAATAAGGTTTGCTTCAAATTCAGTTCCTGAGTCCTGTATTAATATTTGTATGTTTTGAGTTTTTTCCAAACACTTGACTTGAATGTCAGGTTAGAGGATAAGATTTTTCTTTAAGTCGTTACTTCAGTACTTTAGCTAAGGCTTCTGATTGGCTTTTTAGTCGAGTGCAATGTACCACAATTAAAAACAAAAAAAAAGAAAAATCAAACACAGTCTTTCTTTCTTTCTAGTGACCAGTCTGTAGCTGTAAGTGGTAAACATGAAGCAGCTGTTGAATCTTTGGAATAATTGTGACATCTGAGAAGCTGGATAATCACTGGAACAATTTTGTCACTATTTAACCTAATCTGTGTGTATTCAACAGTCTGGCCCTTCATAGGGTAAATACAGCAGCCATGCAGATGGGGAAAGAGAGAAGGAATGACTGTCTAGCCATGCTGTTTTTATGTAACAAGGAGTAGGATGAATAAGTTGTCCTTAAAATTATCATATTCAGACTAAGCTTTTTGGTTCTGTTTTACTGCCTTTCTGAAACATTGCATGTTACTTATTTTAATATGTTGCAGAAATGCCCAAATGAATGGATCAGAAACTACTGCTCTCACAAATGGAAATGATTAATGTGCATTTTCAATTGGTACTTGATGGATTTTTTTACTCTGTGGTGATATTTCTAGTTTAAATCCTTGTCCCAGTGAAATCAATTGAATAGGCAATTTGTCACTGATTTCAAAGTACCAAACTTTCATGGTGGCACTTTGCTTTCATTGGTTTGGGCCTCATTTATCTAGCCATTATACTTGGGCAGAGAGATAGTATATCATATATTCATGTCTGGAAATCTCTATAAATGTGATAATAGCTGTAGTCTTATAAATAGCATTCACTGACTAAATAATGTATGGGGTTTCTAACTAATGCAAGCTTTTTTAAAGCTCTGAGTATGTAAATAATGTTTTTGTAAGCCATTTAAAGTGTCTGACAGATTAGATATAAATGTCTTACTAATTCTGAAAGACAAAGTTCATGCATGACTCAGATGAGTATTTCATTTCCTTTGGCTCCCCTGTGCCCTTCTCTCTACACCAACTGAAGTTGCTCTTTAATAGAGAGAACAAAGGGCAGGAGACATACAGTTAAAATAAACAAGCAATTTCCTTTAAAGTACCCTCATTAGGATAACCTCTGTTCTTTTACATTTATTTGCTTAAAGGTGAATTTATTTGCTGCATTTCCCTTATTACTGATTCTTATGTCTTGGATCTCCCCACTAAGGTAAGAAACAATGAGCATCTAGATGAGGGACTGATTAAAGATTTTTAAAAATCTTGAATCCTTATTTTCTTTACGGATCTGCTGTGAAGTATCTGTAGCATACCCCACAAAACCACAACTGTCATAAGCAGGACAGCATGATGAGAAGATGAGCAGTGACCAAGCATAGGCCAAGCCCTATGAAGATGCTCTCAGGCTGGGCTGCATGGACTCTTTCAGATACTCTCATTGTGCAATGTTACTGCTGCCCAGAAAATTCATCTATTGCTCTGAAAACCTATTGCTTGTTTCTGTGACTGAATTAAACTGAACTTGTACAGGAAGGGGCACCCGACGACATCTTCATTTTAGAAGCCTTGCATGTACTTGTCTAATATGTTGGACTGTGAAATTTAAGTCCTGATTGCAAGTTAGGATTGGAGTAGGGACTTTGACTTAGCCATCACTTGTCAGTACCTAAGCCTTTTTAGCTATCACTGGGATATCTTTCTCACTTTCAGATCCTCTTTGAGAAGTTTAAATGATATTTTGTATATGTGAAGCAGTATTTTCTGAAAAAAATTTTGTTGGAAGATCATTTGACTTGCTATATTCTTTGCTGTAGTGCAGTTCTGAAAGATTAGAGGAGGGAAGTACCCAGGCATGGAGTCTATGAACAAAGGCAAAATAGCTGCAGATGGAACTTTAGTCTGTTACAATTTAAGGCTTGTAAAAAATAATTAAAATAATTCCACCAAAACAATCAAGTTTATCCATCAATTTATCATTTACCTTCCTGAGATGCTTTTATCTCTCACTTTCAGTGAGAAAATTCATGTAAAGTCTTCAGCCGCTGCCTCAGTATGAAATGCTATTACAGATACCCTTTAGTTGTTAGTTGTCTGGACTATGATCACACATTAAAAGTGGACTGAACATGTTCCCTGCTGCCCAAATAACATGGTGCTGAATATTAGGGCATTTAATGTAAGACATTACATTTCCTGAAAATCTTTCTGTTTCACATCTCACTCTAGAACAATTGACAGGAGCAATTGTGAGCTGTTTCCACAAGTATAAATTCATGGTTGCCCAGTACTGTTTTTTTATTTCAGGAATGACTGTCATAAAAAAGAGAAAGAATTTTGTCTGGAAGCATCAAAACATTATTCTAGGGAGACACTTGTTGCTATAACTAGAGTTAACCAGATTTTGTTTTCTCTTGTATTGTTAGAGCAAGTAATATTTTTTGAGCTCCTCATGAGTGAAGTATATTTGAGGGATTTCATGCCAGTACGTTGGGGAGCCACAGAAAAAATAATAAAAGAGTGTAATTTAATCTACTTAATTAAAACAAACGAACAAACAAAAACTCGCAAAATAAATTTTAATGTTTCTAACTCAAAATACAATGTCATAATTGGGCATTAATCTTAATTGTATGTCACAAAAGCTGACCTGAACCATCAAAAGTGAGGGAAATGGGATATATGCTTATGGATGAGGAATAAATGCACTGCCATTTACTGCATCTGTCAGTTATAATGCACTTTTACAGAGAGATAAAGTGGAAGTAAGAAATAAGAAACAAGTATACAGTAGTACAGGCAATTTTGTTAAATGAACTCATACTAACAACCAGAGTCTACATTACTGTTCCTTTCTAGGGCTTGACAGATGTAAGGAAGAGAAATGTACAGCTGGAAATTATTTCTTCATCAGATTTCACTGGATATGATGCTGTAATTATTTACAACATAGGGCAGCTAGATGACAACATTCATGCTGCATGGTGCAAGGTAAGACTGCTGGACATCACAGGTGACTCTCCCATATTTACACACTTATTTAAAACCAAGATCAATGGAGAAAGTAGAAATGTAAGAACAATCCCAGATGACTTTTCTGGACTGAAAATTTGGGTTTATTTGTAGAATATACTTTTCTACATGGTAGATTTATAGAGAAATCACATTGCTCTAATTTTAATACTCCAAGAGAGACTTCATCTGAGAGCACTTCAAGCACTCCAGCACATGTTTTTCAGATGGTGCAGCATGCTGCCTCTGGTGTGCCCTCCTGTACCACCATATCCACCTCCTCTATGATCATTTTGGGATGATTCATTCTTCATTCTTGCACTGATGAATCACTGTGCCCACAATCCGCATGTGCATGTCAGTATTAAAGCTTAGAATTTCGGAGAACAAGATGACAATGTTCAGAAGACATGGTGTTACATAAATGTACTCTTGCACTATTTTCATCTGTTTCATCTTTGAAAGACAACAATGAACCAAACATTACTGCGTTGGTGTGTGAGAAGCAAAGCTTTAGCAGGACACTGTTCACATTCTACCTGTGACTTGGCCCATATGTATTTTCCTAAGGCTGCTTGAAGTTTTATTGTTTCAAATACAGGGATTTTTTTTATTGATATTATTTATTTCTGATATTATTTATTATGTGATTTTATTTTAAATTCTATAAACTAATTGTACTTACTTTCAGTAACTAGTCAAATTCTGTTGTACCAAGCAATGAAGTCACGTGAAAAGGAAAAGACAGACTGCCACCTTTAGTATAAATGGCAACTGTGATATATCAGTCTGCCAGTAATCAAGTCATACCAAATGAATGCAAATGCATGTCACCCTAATGAAATAAGCAGAATTGTAAATTATGTTTTCAAAGCTTCCATGCTCAGGATCTAGTGAACATATTCAGCAGAATAAAGAACAGAATCAAGTAGTGTCTTGAAAGCGCCTTGACCACACAATGAGTTATCACAGCATAGAAAGTTCTTATTTATGCATTCTGTAGTGAGTTCCTCAGTGTGTTTTAATCTCTGGATGACTGTAAAACAAGAAAAACAACTCAGAAACTCTAATGACTCTAATAGGAAAATTGTCTGAAAATCACAGTTGAAGTAATGAAGCAATTATTCCCATAACTGCATTAGACCCATTCTGCCAAATGATAAGAAACTTTTGTTTACCTCAAATTAGAGGAGCAGAGAATCATTCAGACTGGGAGGGACCTTAGGAGTTCTTTGGTTCAACCTTCAGCTTGCAGCAGGGGCAACTCTGAGGTCTGACCAGGTCTTCATCCATTCAGGAACTAGAAACCTCCAAGGACAGAAACTGCACAACCTCCTTGGGCAACCTATGCCACTGCCTGACTGATGTTCACAAGGAAACAACTCTCCTTACACCCATTGTGACCCTCTCTAGTTTCCATCCATGTCAGTTGTCTGTTACCCTTCTACCAATGTGATAAGCCCAACTCTGTTCCCTGTGTGAACCCTTTGCAAGCACTGCAGCTGATTTTAGGTACTTCCAAAGTTATCTCTGCTCCAAGGTGAGCATGCCTAGCTCTCCCAGTTTCTCCCCATGGCACAAATGCTCCTGCTCCCACCACAGTGGTGGTTTCTGCTGAACAATCTTCAGTTCCCTGATGTCTTCCTTGTAGTATGGGCTGAGAGTTGGATATAGTATGCAGATGTGTTGCTGTGAGTTTTGAGAGGAAATAATCACTAGCTCTGTTCCTGCTCATGAAGAAGAAGAGGAAGAAGAGGAGGAG
>VWYI01021705.1:5011-27537 GCA_013399455.1 Anthoscopus minutus
CATACAAAGATTGCCATTAATAGAGATTACACTGTATGGGAAAAAAACCAACCAAGCAAAACAAAACAAAAAACCTTGCCCACTCCCCCAAAACAAACCACTACAATAAATTATGGGCTACTAACTTTAATCTTTGGTAGCGTCAAATAGTGTTTTAAAGTGAAAATATTTCTCTTAACTTTGAGGAAGATGATCATGCACTTTGTACTTCCACTGTATTTTATGATGAGGAAACATGAAACACAGAAAAGCAGGCCAGGTCCACGCATCTTAGGATCTTTGGTCTATCAGACTACCTTCTGAAGTCCACTTTGAAAAGTACACCGTGAAGAGTACCTATTCTATTGGTATCAAGGCCTTTAATAGTACTGCAAAATTTACATACGTTTAGGAAATATGGGAAAGAAGACAGCACTTTTATATCTTCTAATGTCCCTTGAATTTTTAAGATGGCTAAAATATGGAAATAAATACTTGACAGAGATATTTTTATTAAATTTCCAAAGCAGAAGTAAGACTACATCACATAGTAAGGTATTTTTACATATTTTTGTCAATAAACATATAATTAAAGCACTGAATATTGAAATCTTAATTGGCTTTTTAAGCAAGGAGAAATGGTATGCCTATGCAACTTACATTAAATGAATATACATAGAGATTTCATATTAAGCATTGTCATGGGAAATCTAGAGATCTATTATAATTCAAGTGGGAGGAAGGCCTTTCTGGAAGGAGGCTTAGAAAGTGAATATGGCTTTTTTAGGCATGCTCATTATAATGTGGCTTAGGGAGAAGTGAGTGAATTAAGATTTTGTGTGTGTGTGTAGACCTACACTTAAAAAGAAAAAGTGACTGCTACATAGAACCTAAGTAACAAAGGCCATTAAAAATCAATGTGTCCCCTGGTTTTCCACCTCCCAACAATGCTCATCTCTCCTAGCAGCAGAGAATTATCCATCAAAACAGGCTGAGAAAAACCATGATCTTCCTGAAACTTAAATTGGTTGCAAGGTAATCAGAGAAATTCAGACATAGCAAGGACTCGGTCTAACATAGCTGTATACGAATAAACCCCAGAACTATCCTTAATTATGAGAATGAGCTAGGCCTTGATTTTCTAACCTGATTTCTAAAGGAGTTAGTTGAACAGCATCTGCCTCTTTTGTGCTGAGTTTTCAAAAGATCTTTGAGTACTGAAGAAATTTGAACATATTGAAGGAGAGCTAATGCACTAGTGATGTTTAGAAAGGGTAAATGGATGGAGTGATGGATCGCGGTGTCTGTGTAGGTTAGAGGAAAAGGACTGCAAGGCTGTTCTGGGTAAAACACTGGTATTTTACACTGGCTGACTCTGAAGTCATGAGTCAAGAAAGAAAATTAAGCCTGTGTATGAAATCAAGGATGCTCAAAAGCCCTCTTGGCTGGTCACCAGCCAAACACAAATTTTTAGTCCAGTGTTGTAACCAAAGGTCTGTGAAGACCTTCAGTGCATAACTGAGAGCTGTGGAATAGAACAGGTGCTGGGATGTGGAAAAAATTTCAGGATTTGACACCTGATGTATAAAACTTTTGGAATTTTTTGCTTCATTCTACCTGAAAAAGATACTGATAACTGAAGTGTCTTTAGGGGAGACCTTGACGGTTATTGTAACCTTGGAAAACACAGTGAGAGACACAGATACGGTCCTAAATTTATTTTCTTGGGGAGGAATTTAGTAGGTGACTTGATCAGACAAAGCATATATTTAAATGAGAAATAACCTTTAAGAGAATATTCTTCTTCCTGTCTGTAAGGTGGATAACAGGAGCTGATGGTTTGATGTTGAATTTAGACCTGTTGAGACTGGACACAAATATGTTAAGAGGTCAGCAATGGCAAGGGAGCTGGACTGGATGAAAGTTTTAGGAAAGGAGCTGATAAAAAGGTGGGGGAAACAGAGCATATTAAAAGTAAGGAGGAATGAATTCCAATGAATTCAGAAAGTGTTGTCAAACACTGATCTGACAAAGGGCAAAACAGACATTTTGGGAATGACAGGGGACACAGCAGGATGTCAGTGGTGAACATCAGGTTCAGCCATGTTTATATGTGACACATAGCTGTGATTGTGGCATATTTTTAAGGGATCAGCAGGTTATACTAAATGCTCTAAAACAACATACCAGCTTTTGCTGCCATTCTCCTTTTACAACAAGTAGAAGACATTAAGTAAGTAAGGCATTAAAGCTACAGTTTTTATTTGAAAAACAGAGTTCTCAGGGAGTACAAAGAGGCAGATGTGTGCTCAGTTTCTGTAAGGGTAGAAAACTGCAAGCCTATCCTGGCTTTTGTCTCCTTTTTGTAGTAATTGCTCTGCATAAGAAAGAGACATTGTGGAATTTACATTTTTCTCCAGAGAAGATTTAACTAAGTCCTATAACCTATACTGGGCAGGGGTTCAAGGTAAATGATCCATTTGTGTCCTCTGTCTTAGATTAACTTTTAGGCATTGATTATGTACTTGGATATAATTATAAAGGTTAAATTTCTTCAAAACTGTATTTGCAAATTAAATATAATTATCTCCTTGTACTTTCAGGTGCTATAGTGTAAGCACTGCTGTTGAATGTTATCCTTTTAGTGGGGACCAGAGTCAGGTAGAGGCCAACCCCATCAGTTCTTAATGTTTTACCAGATGATCCATCAGAGTGACATCACTGGAAAACATTCTTCCATAAATGGAGGCTGAACTGTGTGTGGCTGAAGTGATTTTTAATAGGTTATTTGAAATTTTTAGGAAAAAACTGTCTTTAGTTTTTTCAAATCTGTTCATAATTTAGTGGAGAAGAAGTAGAGTATACCCATAATGTATTTGTCAAAAGGACATGCTCCTGAAAACGATTGCCAAGAAAAAGTGGTTGAAATAACACACACTTGAAATAAACAAAACTTTAAATGAGAAATAAGCATTAGAGAAAAGCAGCCTACATGAAGAGGAAAGAAAAACAACAGCAGCTGTTATGGGACACAAGTGTATGCTTTGGAATTTGTCAGATTTTCATGCTTGTTATATTATTCTGCTATGCTTAACAAATATTTTGTTTTTATTGTATTAGCTAAGGTAAATCTCCTCTCTAGATACCATGACTATCTAGCAAAAGAGATTTATAGATACAAAAGCTCTTAGTTCACTGATAAACAGAGTATATCTGTGAAAAAATGCAAAAGTCAAATTGAATAATTAAGCACTATAGAGAGCACAACCAAATTAACTATTTCTGAACAGAAATTTGCAATACACTAACAGTATTATGATGCTAAATTTAGTCAATATATTCCAATATACCACAGAGCCAGTATTAGTTTAATGTTCATTGTAAAGCAATGTATTTGCAGTAAAACCATGTCTGAAATACACAAAGAAATGCCTAGTTGTCAGGTGTGCAGAGAAAACCAAAGCCATGAAAAGGTTGATAGGAAACAAACAAAAAAAAAAGATCCAAACCAGGGGGATTTAGTTGCAGGTAAATTTTAGACTTCATAGTGATCTACAGGAGAGAAAGTTTATTGAGAAACTGAATAGCAAACCATTATTTTTAAAAGTTAAATTGAAAATGGAACTAGAACTGTAGTCATAATTTCCAAAAAAATATTTTAACAAAATAGCAATGGACCCAAATCCTTTCTCTATCTTGAAATTTTAAAATTATTTTATTTGAATAACAAAAAATACTCTTGAAAATACCATCAAAAAGCAAATGCTTCTATTTCAGTGGCGATTTTATTTTGTTCTGGTTTTACCTTTATCTTACTGATGCCCTAGCTTTCAGAGTTCTTTAAAATTGGTGATAATTGCTTTCCTCCCTTGAAAAACATAATTTTCTTAATGATGTTACATATAACTCTAAAAATAAGTAAAAATCAGTTAGGCATCTGTGAAGATACCTGGTAAAGTGGTTATCAGAATTAGTGAATGTTGGGGTTTTTTGATCAGTTTTGAAAAAAAAAATAAAAGAAACGAGTGGTTCACAGGATAATGTGAGCATGGATTCACCTCTCCACATTTGGGAGAAAGAGAGCTGTCACCCTTTTAAGGTGATATTTGTGGCTCAGATTCATAAAGGGAATCAGATGGCCTAAGCAGCCACATAGCTAAAACTCTAACAGAGTACCCGACAATTCAGGTGCTGTGGGGTCTGTATGCTTGCCCAGCTGTGCTGCAAATGATGCTGGGGATCTTAATTCCAGTCTTGTGCTTTCCTGGAAGTGCTGCTGCTCATAGATCATCATCACTTGTCTTTCAGCTGGCACCACTTGTGAACATGATGTCCCTGAGATTGGATTGTCGTAAGAAGTTTCATTGCCCAGAGGTTCTCTGTACCTGCTCATGTCATGGGGAGGGAAGAATGGACGTGGGGTAGCTGATGATCACCTTTCAAGTGGAGATGTGGGTGATGAAGAGCTCCTTAATCTGGGGTGGAGCTATGAGCACAGTTTCAATTTCCTAAGAAAGCACTTAAGTCCTCAGATAACTTGCATCCATAGGATACTGAGATGTTTGACCCTTCCTTCCAAAGGAGCAAGCAGAAAGGGAAGCCATTGTGGAGTCAGAATTCCTGATTTTGAGTATTAGGAAGGCAGTAAATTAGAGGGAATTTGTTTCTGTAGCTCAAGAATGTTAAACTTTTCCAAGAAGGCTGGCAATTTTTTTAAGGGACTGCAATGATATTTTTTATTTTAAAAAGTTTTGACCTAAAATCCTGCTACAACACTAAGTGTGAACTCAGTGAGTGGGTACAAAGGTGGATCTCAGGTCCCATTCTATTTCAGCTGCAGTGGATTATGTCTTCTTGAAGTGCTGGGTCTTTTTAGTATTTCAAATATTTTCTGAAATTGTTATCCAGGATGCTATTTATGATACTCAGTTTATTGACTACTGGTCATATAGGGAAAGGAATGTGGCTTTGTTTTCATTTTGAAATATGAGAATCCTCATTTGCTTCATTGCTGTGATACAGAAGTATTTTCTAGACAGCCTGAAATTTTAACAGGTGGATTTAAATCTTCCTTTCATGTGGGAGAAAATTCAGATTAATTTCAGAGTTTCTGGCACTATCCAAGGACTTTTGGGAAATTATGTGAGTTGTTGCATTGATCACAACAACTGATCCAAATGCCTCCTGCAACAGCAAGTCCTTTTAAAAGTGCACTGCAAAGCATTTCAGGGATTTGAAGGTCATAGTGTTTGCATCATAGACAATGGTGCATGCTTCAAAACAAAAGTGCTGCAAGGACAGCATTATATGAGCTCTCTCTGGATGTAAGAAAGGGCAGCTTATCTCCATTACTCAATATTCGAGATCTCTAATATTTACACTGTGGAAAACTCTGTAATTTGACATATATAATTTAATTAACTGGTGTCAAGAATGATGTCAACATCAATTTGAAGAGACTGCTGCAGAAAACAGGAGCTGATTTCATAAGGTTTTCTTGTGGATTTTGAGACAACATCTTTGTGCTGCAAGGTAGAGTCTGAATTCTATGGAAGCAACTTTGAAGGTATTAGACACAGACAATACTGAATGAAAAAGTAAGTCAATGCTAAATAATTTGTTTGTAGCACTAAATTGTTTGACAGAACAGTTCATTGTTCTGGAGATCCTGAGAAAGAAGCCATTAACCTAATGAATAATTTAAAGCAGTGTGCAAACCTAAATGGATGGAGAAATCATTCTTTCTAATTATTTTGTTCTAGTGTCATAAGGCAAAGACGAGTGCCTGTATCTTCCCTTTCTTCTATTTTCATTAATTTTCTCTCCTTTCTTTCATCTTTATAATGCATCAATTAAATAGTAAAGCACTTAGCAATAACATTTCCTTGAATCAAGCCTAGTGAGACAGCAATATTTTTTTAGCATGGAATTATAAGTAGCATGGCTATTAAATCTGAAAACTGACAAAACATCATTATTCTTTGTTGTTGGTTATATGCTAACCAAACGAGTGTCCTCTCATATTTGGAGTGTGTTGGTTTTTGCTCCATCTTAAATAGTACTATGTGGCTATGTAATAAACAAAAAGAAAGCAGTCTAGAAACTGAACATATCATTGAAATGAGCTAGAGAAGTGGCAGCATCCTGTACTTCTTGAAACTTGGAGGAGTAGTGAAGAAGAGCATGCCATTGTAGCTGCTGCATAATAAAAAGAAAGAAAAAAGGAGCACACCAGAAACTCTAAAGGAATGAGTAGAGAATAGAAGTGAGAGCATCAGAGGAAACAAATGGCGTGTTTATCTTGCTTTAGGCTCACACCCATAAAATGATCTAAAGCCTCATGAAGTCAATAAGAGGCTCTTCGCAGTCACTAATGGATTTTGGATCTGGCCCTAACAAAAAGGGTGATATAGGCTAATTGCCTTACTTAGTCTTCTATAGAGCTGATAGATGTAGTTTCATAAAAGCAAACAAGCCAAAAAGATTTTTTTACAATTTTCCAGCCAAATATCTACAGAATGAAGAGCTTACAGAAGTCACAGCAGGCAGAGGCTTTGTTCCGTCTTGATTTTGTTTCAATCAATATCATTACTTGTGTATTTTTCATGTTTCTATGCAAATATTTTATAAATAATAATTTTGTACATAGAAAATGGGAAAAATGGCCCATGGGTTATTTAGCTTTTATGGACTCAGCCTGTTTCTATGTATTATTGATTTTTAAAATACAGACTAACATTAGTATAGAAATTATTTTGCTATATGTATCACCCTTTGCTTATTGCTGTCCCCTTATTCTCACTGAACTTGGTGATACTGTTTCAATTATAGTATTTCTGCTTACTGAGAGAAAGGGACTGTACAGGAAACACAACTTCTCTGTTTGGAGGATGTGTGGTGCTAACAGAATGTGCATGGATTTAAATGATAATATATTTCTTTACCAGACTGTAACTGAAACAGAAATAATTGGTAATATTTTATATCTCATTAATAAAGACCTCAGAGAAGATCTGAATTTTATGAAGAACTTAGGACCAAGTCCATTCAAATAAATTGTTTAAATTAAAATGGTTTTTTTGTTTCTCTATGTGTGAGGGGAGAGTTCTTGGAAACCAATGGAACAAATTAGTCAGCTAAGTTATGGTGGCAAACACTGGAAATGGAGAAAGTGTCAAAATAATGAGCTTTGTGACTTAGTAGGAAAATAAATAAAGATCTCTAAAGAAAGATCCTTAAGTGGAGGATAAGATACTTCTAAAAGAATACTAAGAGTAGAAAATAGACTGGTCTGTAGCAAAACGTATATATATGAAAAGTCAATTTTTAAAAGAAAAGTGAGACTTAGAAAAATTCAAGCTGTAAAAGATCTTTCTCAAAAAGAAAAAAATGGAAATCTAAATAGAAGAGGAGCCGGGAGTAAATTTTGAAGCACTATCTAGTGAGATAAAATAATGGTTAATTTTGTGCCATCTACAAATTAGTATTTTGAATCCATATCTTAAGGACATTGAATATGAATGAAGGACAAAGTAGCAAATTATTTTAAAATAGAACATATGAGCAAGGAAAAGTTCAAGAGCCTGAAATTAATTTAAGATGTGGAGGAAAGGTGATTTCCTTTCTAGAATTTTAAATAAACTGAGTGGAGTTTTTAATACATTGATCAAGGCACTGGTCACATGTTTGAAGCAGAATATAGAAAATTGGTGTAATGGGAAACGAGAAAATATGTTGTAGGCTATAGTAGGAGCTAAATAGCGCACTAAACTTAGAACAGCTTTGAATGATCTTTTACATTCAGGTCATGGAAATAAATAGAAAGTTGTATAGAATTCAACACAATTTAGCAAAGCTAGATTGTACTGGAGTAATTTGATGGCTTTTTTTCAACTGACTCCCTAAGAAAAGAATGTCTTTCTCCCTTTCCTGACTTAAACATAGTAAGCATTGTGCTGGAAACTGTGGAGATTAGTTAAAAAAGATCTGGAATAGATAGTAGCTGTTTTTATGGGAGATGACAGGGATTGCTCTGAAGAGGTAACAGTCAGGTTGGGCAATTATTAATGAATCCTACTTGACGCTTCCCGAGATTCGCCTCGTTTTGTGGTGATCTTAGCGCAAATCATTTCTGCTTGACGTACTCCGTGTCAGTGAAATTACCTGATGTCACAGCATTGGGAAAAGTTTTCAGTATGGGGAGGATGTAAGTGTTCTAAAGAGATCAGTGGATAATCTCAGGCATTGATGTAAAAGAAAGGTAATTAAATTTAATCATGCCAAGTGATGTGTTAAGTACCGATAACTAAGAACAAGAACTTCTTCCATGTAACTACAGCTCATTAGCTCACAGAGGTGGAAAAGATTTTCATGAAGTAGTTTTCTATAAGTAAATTAATCTTAAGTAGTAGTAAAAAAGGCAAACTGAAAAAGATACGCAGTCCTATCAATACCAAAGGAGATGTTTTCTGTATGTATAAAGAGATAGGAAAGTTATGTGCTGAAGTATCATTAGATCTGTTGGAATACTGCTTTTGTGTCTGCTTTCCCGTGTTTAAAAATGTTGATTTAAATGAAAATGGTTCAGGCAATGGCTACTAGAATACTGTGAGGAATAGGATGGCATCTGAAAAGACTAAACTTGTCCCATTAAGCCTAGAAAAGCAAAGTCCGAGACAAGAGATTATTCTAATTTGTAAATACAGTTGAGAGTAAAAACCAGAGAGGAAAGATAATTAGGAAGATAAAAGGAAATTGCTGATAGAATAACAAATTAGTCTGAATTGATTCTCTATAAATTACAGCTGAAAATTGAACAAAGTAACTAACCTTTAAAGCCATTAAGCTTTCCCTCCAAACAATGACTTTATGGTATAGTCTTCCAGTAAGAATAATTTCTGAATCGAATTACTTTATGCAGTTGTCTGCAGCAGCCATAGGGCTCAACTCAGAAAACCAGGACCTCTTCCTGAGATTCTGCGGAATGTGCTCACAGACAGCACTGCTTTTAAAAACCTAACTAGACAAATAAATAGGGAAGATCAAATCCTCATTTGCATGCAGAATGCATGCAATGTAGCGAACTATTGCTGCAGGGCTACACTGTGATTTTGATGCTACACCTGCTTCAGGTGCATTAAAGCATCCTCTACATCCCTCCTCGGGCTGTGTAAGAACCGCAGATGTGCTCTTTTGTCGCCTGAGCAGGTGGTTGGATTATGCATCAAAAACTTCAGCTGCCCTTACCCATTCACCACAACTGATCAATGGGGCAATACAATTTGCCTCTGGTGTTGTGGTAGGGAAAGGAGCGAGCCTGTGGTGCATGAGGACTCAGTCTGAGCGTTGTGGCTAACACAGCCCCACCAGCTCAGGACTGTGCTGAAAGGCAGTGTGGTTGTATCAAGCCGTAGCTGGCCGTGCTTCCTGGAGTTATATTATGCTGCTCTCAACACCTGGAAAGTTTTGTCTCCTTCTGTGTTTGTAAAGTGCTAGGATAATCAAGTGCTGCATCGTGACTAGCATTCCTAGAGTTGGCATAATGCACCTGATAAAAGAGTAAATTGCGGTTCATCCAGTGATGGATTAGTTTATATAAGGCTGATGAGATTTCACGGACCTACTGATGCCTAGTTTTGCAGTATTTATCTATAATTTTAACTACTGTTTCTTATATTGGAAAAGATAAGACAGCTCTGCTCTAGCTAATGTTCTCCTTGGCATGCAGGTCCCAGATGTGGGCTTTTCAGTTCATGCTGTTTTTCAAAATAGCTATTACTGGACTTGAGAAAAGGAATAATTATCCCTGAACTATCCTTATCAAATAATGAAAATAGATGTTCCTTGACAAGTTCAGAGGAGGACATCAAAAGGACATACATGTTGCTTCATTCAAATTCTTTCATATTGGACAAAAACATGATTTATTTTTCTTCCTGCTTTTCACTAGTGTAGTTTTGGCTATGTTCAAAGATTCCACCTACTTTCACTCCAGTCCTTATCTGAAACGAGTGCCATTGATCAGTCCTCTCCCCTGGAAAGGCAAATAGGACACCAATAGTTTGAATTGTGCTTCAGCAGCTATATATTAGTACTTCTAAGGCATATTTCACACCTCTCACCTGTGCATTCTGTGCCAATGATTTGTTCTTGACCTGGCTAATTTTTGCCCGAGATAAAGTTTTTATCCCATTGCTGTTTTCTCTCTTGTCTGTTAAGTCTAAATCAAAATCATTCTTCTTCTACTAATTATCTCACTCATCGTCAATATCCGTAATGCTGAAAATGAAATCTGTATGCCCAGAATTTTGTTGAAGTAGTTGGAAATGCACTAAATTTCAGTAGTAAATAGGATGGTTTTCCTTAGTTCTCATTCTCTTTGGTTCATTTAAAAATTTGGTTTCATATGAATAGAATTTATTTAATTTAATTTATAATGCACTGCTTAGTACATTGGTGGTCAATCTTCTTTGGTTATTTTCATTTTTTTTTCCTTATTCCAAGCAGGAAAACAGTCACATGTCAAAAATCAGGTGTTGCAAAATGTCAAATTTGAAGCTCCTTAGCTTGAGCAGATCCTTGCAACTCTGTAAATAATAAAAAGTTACGCAGTTTTTACACACAGTTCAGTACAGCACGTGACTGTAGGGCCACAGGAAGTGTCACTGTGCACCAGGTGAGGCTGGAAGAGATAGTGAGGACAGGGAGAAGAGTAAAAGCTTGGATCTTCTGATTTATGCATGGCAGGTATTCAATTCCAAGTCTTTTCCTGCAACTTTTCATACCCTTCTTTGTGAAGAAATTTCTTAAACCTTGGTGTTAAGTATTATTAAGAATATGTTGATTATCCTGGAAATCACTGATAGCTCTTTTCACCACTTCTGCCACAACAGGGTTGCATCACTATGCTCTTCCAATTTGTGTTTGGCACCACTTGCTGAATAGCACATCCCATTGCTTCCCTATATTCGTCCCTCTGTTTGTTTCTGCCTCTGGTATTCCATGCATATTCTTACACTTGGATTGTAAACTTGTTTGGGATCTGTGTTTATATAGCACTTAACAGAAAAACCCTAATTAGTATTACTGTATGTGTGAAAGCTCCCCAGAAGATAACCCTTAAGATAACCCTTTCCCTTTCTTTCCCCAAATTACCACTTTCCTCTAATGATCTTACAAAATAAAAGGAAGTCAGACATACAGGTGGATATCATGGAAGGTGGCAACAACCTAGCATTGAACACTTCAGGGGGCAGGGTATCCACAACTTTAGGGCACAACTTCTCCGGTGCCTCACCATCTTCTCAGTGAAGAATCCCTTCCTAGTAGCTAAGCTAAACCTACCTTTTTCTAGTTTAAAGCTATTGCCCCTTGTTCTATGACTATGTGTCCTTGTCAAAAGTCTCTCTCCAGCCTTCTGGGAGATGCTGTAAGGACTCTGCGGAGCCTTCTATTGTCCAGTCTGAACAACCCCAACTCCCAGCCTGTGTCTCCATAGGAGTGCTGCTTGAACCCTCTGATCATCTTTGTGGCCTCCTCTGGTCTTACTCCAGGTCTGTGTCTCTCCTGTGCTGAGGGCCCCAGAGCTGGACACAGCACTGCAGGTGGGGTCTCTCTCACCAGCACAGAGCAGAGGGGCAGAATCCCCTCCCTCACCCTGCTGCCCACGCTGCTTTGGATGCAGCCCAGGACATGGCTGGCTTTATGAGCTGCACACTGCTGGGACATGCTGAGCTTCTCATGAACCAACAGCCCCAAGTCCTTCTCCCCAGACCTGTTCTCAATACCTTCTCCACCCATCCCATATGTTTGCTTGGGATTGCCCCAACCCACGTGCAGGACCTGGCACTTGGCCTTCTATTGAACTATTGAACTTCATGAAATTCACACAGGCCTGCCTCTCCAGCCTGTCCAGGTCCCTCTGGATGGCATCCCTTCTCCCTAGTGTGCCAGCTGCACCACACAGCTTGGTGAGGGTGGCAAGTTTTCTGAAGGTGCGCTGGATCCCACTGTTGTCTCCAAAAAACAATGTTAGGCAGCACTGATTCCATTAGCAAACCCTGAGCATATCCATATTGTTTGTGGCTCTTACTACTTGCAGTTGATAAAAACTCTAATTAAAACAGTATACAATGTATGTGCAGCAAGAAAATTTGGAACACTGAAACAGAAAAGACAGTATCAAAACTCCCCATATGGATCAGTTTTACCTGGGGGCTATGGCACTGTTTGTGGGCGTACAATGCTAAGCTCTCCCTTAATTAGAACCAGTTCAGGAAAATAATGTAGTCAATAAGTAATGAAGGAAAAGCCTTTCAGTTGCCAATTAGCAACTTCTGTCCATGAATATTTTATGAAATTCTGAAAACATGGGTAAACATGCAGCAGCAAGTGTATTAAATTATATTAAATTAATGATGGCTTCAGGGGCAGATGAATTTGACTGGCATTTAATCATATATTTATTTTGTTATATAAATATATTGCAAGTCATTTTTACACAGACAAGGTTTTATAGGTTTGATTATGTGCGTTCTCTTGTTTGCCAACTGTTTTCCTGAGTTACACCACTCTTTTTCTTGAGTAATAGTTCAAATGAAAAGGAATTTCTGATTTAAGAAGTTGAGAAAGACAAGACCATATATTTCTGTGCACTTACATGAGAGGTCTCTAAGGTGCTTTTGTAAAAAAGGATTTTCCAAGGGGAATTTTTTCAGAAAACTTTATCTGTGATACCTCCTACAAAATATAATACATTAATTATATTTGCAAATTTGTTAGGTCATAAATATTTTTCGTCCTGATTTGAACTGAAAGCAACTTGCTTAGATAGTAGCATTTCCCTGTGTATATATGTTATATGTATTATTATATTATGTTACATATATTATACATGTTACATTGTATTGTACATGTTACATGGATTATATGTATTATTATATTACATTTATATATGTATTGTTACATGTGTGTGTATATATGTATATTACCCTATATATAAAATTCAAATGTTATTAGTTGTAATTTTTGGTGAATCTTACCAGGTTTTTTTTCCAATACTAATTGTAGTCTAATGCCTTCCTAGTATATTAAAAAAAAATATTCTTTATATTAATCTCTCCTTATTTTGTCATGATCATCAGATGTCCTGTATACCTCATAGATGAAAATAAGTTTTTATTTCAACCAGTAGTAAGAATATCATGCAGTTCTTTCTTTGTGCTTCAGCTGCTTCCTTAGAATTGCTGAACTCTGTAGACAGATTTTTTTCTTTTTCTTCCCATACCTAGGTACCAAACAGCAAGCGATTACTGCTTTCTCTCTCCCTCTTTCTTATACTATCCTTCTCTCCCCAGTTTATTTCATGCAATTTAAATGCTGATGACAAGTTCGTCCTTTGGTGAAAGACACAGAAATAAAGAAATTATCAGCACAGATTTTCAGGATTGCTTCAGTTTTTCTTTGGCAATTTGCCCCTGCTGCCTAAGGATCCGCTTGGATAAGTGAAGATAGTGTGGTTCTTAGAGGAGGATATTTCTTGCCTTGTCTCTTGTTAACCAAGTTGCCACTTTTTAATGACTGTCATGCTATAAATATTGGTGGTCTTAGCAACACCTAGAAGTCTCAACGCAAAGTGGCTACTCTGGGGCTTATGCTTTTTCTCCAAAAAAACCCCAATATGAACCTGTCTTGCACTGAGATTGCCATTCTTCATCTTTCTCTCTCAGCTTTCTGCCCGCTCATCAAGACATGCTCTGCTCCTTACCTTCTGTCCATTCTCACCTTCTTACTTGCTTTATTCAGCTTCCCAAAAACTTCCTGAGGCTTCTTAAAAGTTCACTGCCATCTCCCTGTGTGCCTGTGTGTTCATAAATATCCTCTTGCCCCTCTTTACCTTGTCTAATCAGTTCAGCCTTGTGCAGCATCCGACCTATTTTGGGGAAAAAATTCCCTTTGCAGAAAAGAATAAGTATTTTCTCTTGGAAAATTTTATGGATACGGTTTTAAGTGTATGTATGATGGCAGTCTAACCAGAAGATGTCCAAAGCAAAAAGACTTACAGATATCTTTACTGAATATTTTTTAAATCTAAGACTCTAAAATCTAAATTCTTCTCTTAAATTCGAGTTTACTTAGCAGCATCTCAAATGCTGATTAACTAGACCTGATGTTAGGTTCCCTTAGATTTCTGTTAGATTTAATTATACAGGGAGTTCAGTTTCTTACATTATTTTGACACTACAAGAAAGCCTGAATACATTAAAGTCAGTATCAGACAAAATAAGAAACCCAAAATAGTGTAATTACAGGATTTGTAGAGAGTTGAGAAACAGAAATATGGTAATGAAATGCTGAAAAATGTTCAAGAAAGCAGAAAAGTGCTTGTTTTGTTTTTTTTAAAGAAAATACTATGAAGAAATAATGAATCATGAAGTCATTGAATTGAAATAGGGATAGAACAGAGTTAACGCAAAGAGCAAGACTGAATAGAGTCAAGAAGTGTTGCAAGGAGGTATGGAATGAATTAATTTACTTCTTAGAAATGGTTAATACCTAGGTTTGCTTTAGCACTGGGCATTAGGACTGGGATTAGGATGCGATTGCATTAGGACTGAGTGGCTGTGCTGCTGATGGTGGCACACCAATGGGATATGAACAATAGGTGGACCTTTTTAGGAGCTATTAGTCATCCTGTTTACACTTCAGTGCTGCAATGTGTACCTGGGCCAGTGTGCTCCCACCAATGTCTTTTTAGTCAAGGCAGTCTTGTACCTCAGGTACCTCCTGCTATTCTGCTTCAGCACTTCTGTTGGCTTCTCCATCCTCTGCTGGAAAAATCATAAAAAAAAGCAGTAGATCTCACAACCTGGTTTTGAGCTATGAATGCAGAATGTGATCCAGTGTTTTTGATAGGAGCAACTTAGGCCAAAATGGGAAAAGTAGCACTCCTGGGAGAAGAGAGCCAGAGAATGTGGTGATATATCCTATTTCATCAGCTTTCCTCAACCAGGGAGATTCCTCTGCAGTGCCTCTGAAAGCTGCTCTCCCTTCTGTTGAAGAGAAACTGAGTAAAGGAGAAAATTTTCTGAAATGTAAACTCACAGTGAACAGTTGTAGGTACACAGGATGCATTCTGGTGTCAGTTGTGCCATCTGGAGGACTGTCTTGGACTGTTTTATAGTCATTGTGAGTTTTCTAAACCTTAAGAGGAAAATCATACTTCTGTTTTCTTGGGTGAGTTGGTCAAAAGAGTGCTTTGTTCTTCCACAAGAGGATGAGATTTAACTGTAGGGTAACTGCAGCAATGCTGATGTAAAAAGAACACCATGAAACAGCTGTGAAAACATGTTCTAGTAGGTATCACTTGAAGGACAAATACAAAGCTAAAACCTGAAGTGCTAAATTCCTTCTACAAGTTGTCAGATAAGATTTCTATAAAACCTCAGATAGTGAAAAAGAGCTTAAAGAATTCAGAGCAAAATAGAATTTTTTCTTCTAAATAAAATGAAAGGATCATCCTCTACAGGAAAAAAAGAATAAGAATAGAAAATCATTCTAGAATACATGTAAATGTTCTGAGAATAGATGTAGTAAGAGCAAGCTCAGATAAACTAATCTTCTGAATTTTAGTGTTAGAACTATTATGCAGGAGTTGATTACTTTGCTGTAAAGGAAAAAAATGAAAATAGTTGCAGGCATGAAAAGGAAGAATGGACTGATTAAGTCTACACAGTAGTCTTTCTGATCACTGAGTGTGGGGAACAGTGGCTCAGCTAGAGGTTCTCCTATCTTCCCCTGGAGAGAAGACAGCCTTTAGGAGCTACCTGTCCAGCATGATTCTCAAGTTCATGTTAATTCTGTGTTTGTTACTGGTTGTCACCTTTTGACCCACCTTGACCTGACAGAGATAAAAGGTGGATTCCCAGTATTCTTGGCTTTGTGTTGGAAATTTCTAGGAGAACAGGCTGCAATTAAACCTCCATAAGAAGTTGGATGCATTGCTCTGTCTCTTTCTTCCACTTCCCTTTGAGAGGGGTTCTCCTGCAAACAGCCTTGCTCAAGGCTCACAGCTGAATGCCTCTAACGTGGCTGAGGAGCTTGTGGGGTCATGGCCCCACCACCTCCCAGGCAAGCATTAACTGAGGAGAGATAAAATTTTGTGGAGCCTTATCAAGGAGAAGTAAACAGAGGTGCAGACTAACTGTACACTACCAATCAGTACTAACTAATCTTGAATTTTCCTGGTGAGAGAGTAGATAGGGTGCCTATTCTATGATACATTCAGTGTAGGAGCCTGATCCAGAATATTTTTACCTATGGAAAATATTCTTGGCAGAAGAAGTACATGTGGAGTATGTAAGTACAGGATTCATTCCTAAAGATGGAATACCTTTAAGCAGTTTCCCTGGAACATTTACCCACATCTATGGAAGGCACTGGTCTGCTGCTTCTTGCAATAAAATATTCCCTGTCCAGGTTTTTCCTAGGAAACACAGTCTGGTTTTGATTTAGGTGTTCTTGTGACTTGTAAATGGCTTCTTTAAGAAGTAAATGGCTTACTGAATCTTTGTTGGGCAAGGGAGAAGCTTTCTGGAAGTATAACAATTATGTAGAACCAGTACAACTCAATCGTTTAAATTAATTTCTAAACTTTTTTCTATTTAGTGACCACTTTAAATAGAACTGGATTTAATTTTTTTACACTTGGAAATGCTGGAAAAGAGGGAAGTTCTTTTTATCTGTTTGTAATGAATGAGCTTCATATGAAATCTAGAGGAAATCTATGTCCAGTGGGGTATCATTATTTGAGAAAAAATTTTCACAGATTTACATGTGTTCATACTCTTCCAATTTTATTCACTCAACAAAAAATAGTCCCCCTTTCAGTACAGCACCTTGTTTGGAAAAGTTTACGGTGCAATTAAATGAAAGCCATCGATCCTTTTTATATTATTTCATAAGTTGACACAGTAAATGTAAGTTTGAAAAGTTTTATGAAATATAGTTATGGGATTCTTGAACAACAGATGGTAGATAAACACTCTACACTTTGAAATTTGGTATTCATAGCACTTGTTCTGTCTGAGCTGTGGGTTCATTCTCTGTGGATGACTCATGCAAAGATATGCATTCACAGATAATTCAGAACAAACTTAAGTTTAGATCTGAATTTTTTGTGCTTTCCTGACTGTGTGTCTAAATGTTCCTAATGAAGCAATCTGACTTGCTGCTCTGTGTATGCCATGCTACTTTGTTGAAAGGAAGATATTTTTGTTAATTGTCATAATGATTTTTATCTGCGTTCTGGCATTTTAAAAAAATTGCTATTAATTAAGAATAATTGTGTGAAGCCAGGGTGACAGTGAGAAGATATTAATTTGTTCTTGTAAGTCAGTAAATTTTAGAAAGCCATTTCTCACTGAAGTAAGTAGTTATTCACATGCTTGCTCTGTTTCACCAAAGTGATATTTATTTATTATTGTTAAATTTGACTGGGAAATAACTTTAAAAAAGAGAATTTGAAACAACTATTGCAGAAATATTTTAATGTAAATGAAACAAAGCTCTTTAAGCATCTTGTCTCAAAATGTACATTGAACACTTTGGGAGAACAGAAGGTGGATGGTGATGCCAGACATGCAACATGTCCTGTTCTCTGTGTGGTGCTGGCACATGTGATGGTGGTGTAGGCTCAAAGATGGGGCATATTTCAAATGAGGGTTTTTAGAAAGGGTCAAGTAAAATATTTTTTACTTGAGTGCCCAAGCATTCTGTTTGGTGTTGTATTAATATCCACGTGAAATGATATCTCTAAAATCTCAGTATCGTGTTGCAACTTTTGGCACAGATCTAACAGTTGCTTGAGGCATAGGTTGGATCCTTGTCTACTAGAGTCACATGCAACACTTTAAATTTGGTTTCAAAAGCTTCAGAAATTTCTCTGATATTATTCCAAATCCTCATACTGTTTTTTTTTTTGTTGTTTCAATAGCATATCTTGAATTCTACAAAGAATTTCCTCAAAGCCACTTGTAATGCATATTGTAGCATATTATTATTATTATATCGAATAATTTAATTAAATGAAAGAATTCTAATATTATTAAATTATATTTATTATTATTTTTGTAAATTAATTCAGTGATGAGTAACTATGTTTCTGTCTCACTGAAGTATTAATCAGAATTGAATTTACTCTCTCTGTTTAGCTACAGAATTATAAAGTAATTTATTTTTCTAGTTCTATATTTCTGTGGCTTAAAAGTGTTAAATCATTAAATGCCTTGAAATCTATTATCCTCTTTCTACTGATGCATATAATTGTAATAATTCAGGATAGATGAAGCCCATGATGTGTTTCTGAATCTTGAACAGGGGAAGGAGACAGATTAATACTTGCCCATCATTGTGTGCCACTGTCCTCTTGTGAAAACTCTGTGTTTTAGGAGAGAAAGTTTTAAATCTTATCAATCTCTATGGAAGTGACTGCAGGGGGAGTTATGGAAGTGAATGCTGGAGGGAAGTATATAGAGGAGATTAATATGAATCAAAAGTCTGTAAATTGTTACATCTGTATTGGCAAATGTCCCACCGAAATTTAAAAGGAATCAAGAAAAACAGTGTCAAGATATGCTTTACTTACACATACACACACCCACTGTATTTCCAAAGGTCTCAAAAAAAATATCTTTGCCAGATATAAAGCATTTTATATTATTTAATTGAAATTTGGAGTATACCCAGTGTGCACTGAAACATTTCAGGTATTGTTAACACAGTCACACTGCTTTATAGAGAAAGCTGAGGCAGCCATTGAAATGGATTGCTGCATGTAGAACAGCCATCCTCTCTCTCCTGTTCATGCATCCCACCACATCTTGATTACAAAGAAAACAAATATTTTGTTAAAATTTTTCCCTCTTAAGATCAGCCTCTAACAGCCATTTCATTTGGCAGCTGAAAAGATATTTGTTAACTCACTGATGCTTTTATTCAGAATGTAACCCCTTCTGATGGTGTCTGCTTTGGCATAAAACAAGTACATGCATAACTTAGAGATTTTGGTCATGTCTTATTTTACCACTTTGACAGTACATCCCACAGGCTTCCTCTTTCAAATATACTGTTCAGTGGTGAGATTCTTTTGATTGAAACTCATGTATCCCATGAGTTTCTCAATAAAAAACATCCATCTTTAACTTCTGCTTGGATCTTTTTATTTGTTGGATACCCCTTTGGAGACAATGAAAAGCCTTAATAGATACTAAAAAATAATATGACATGATACTTACATTTTTCTTTGCTGGATTTACCTTCACATATGTTTGTTAAGAAGCAGCTTACTTTGCAATGACAACTTGTAATTTATTTTCTAGCTGTAGAATTTTAATGAAAATTCTTATTTCAGCTGGAAAATTGTTTCCCCCCTTTGCTTTTCAAAGAGATTGCCATTATTAACAATATATTTGGACACATATATTTACTGTACACATATACACAAATTCTGATGCTGAAGAGAATTTGTGGATTTTACAAAGTGTAATGACAATGTACTGTGGAAAAGATATATGCATTAATGTATGTTTAACTTTAGATTACATTGATGCATATCATGGGAATGGGGAGATACTTGATGTTTAAAATTATCCTACTTGTGCTTTGAATAGGATTTTAAACAAACCTGAAAACAAAATAAAATAAATATTTAATATGTGTTAATGAAAATAATACAGATTCCTTGTATTAAGTATTTTGGGAAAATACCTACTATCTCTGTATTGAATATCCAGAAGGAGTCTTGAGAAAAACAAGCCAAGGGACCGGTAATGGTGTCTCCTAATTGTTTCTACCTCTGGCTGTATATAACAGATGACAGGGTGAGAGTTGTATGCAGAACATTCATCACCCACTTTTTTGAGGTATCTTGTTTTTTAGGTTTTTTTTTTTACCTCTACTTCACTCTGGCANTTTTTTTTTACCTCTACTTCACTCTGGCAGAAATTTTCTCTTTCACAAGTTTTCTTGGGGAAGATATGTAAAGTGGAAGGAAGATAATTCACAATCATCCTAAGAATACTTATCCAGGATGTGGGAAAATGGGATTGACATGCCTTCTCTGCCTGATCTGTAACTAGGGTTTCTCCATGATGAATGCCTGCTTTTGCTCAGGTGTTTCTTTCTCCTGTTGGACCTGTTCCACTTTGAATATACAATTATATATTCATTAGATCAAAGTGTGCCTAGTGATTAGGGCACTCCTTTGAAATGTAAACCCCAGTGGTGCCTGTTCAGAGCAGTAGTTTGGTTCAGGTTTTGCAGCACAGATGAGTTCCTCATCACCGACCTGCTGGTTATTCTGATCACATTCTCTCTATTTCTTGCTTTTTAAAACCCTTTCTTACCTTAATTTTCTCCCTCATTTTAGAGCACAAATTGCATGCCAGGACTCAGAAACTATTAAATGAAGGTTGATTGCAACTGTTAAATGTATGTGAAACATTTTGACTTGTGCCAATTTGCATGTTGATGAATTGCAATGGAGAAGCGTCTCTTTCCATACAGCATAGAGAGGGGGTATGAAATTGAAAATGTTCTATGGAACATGTTTTAAAAGACAGGTAAAATGGATTACACCTATTTTGTACAAAAAAAAGCACAATCATCCAAGAGAAGATAAGATTTTTTTCCTCATTCTTGTAGCTCCATATATTCTGCTGATGTTAAAAATCAGGATTTTAGGGGTGTTATTCCTCAGGATTTTAGTATCCTGGTAATATTCAGTGTCATGCTTCAAAACCCAGTACAATTCCTTAGTTTAGAAGGGAATATGAGCATTCCCTCTCCTTTAGGAGGAGGACATGGGAATTAACAAGTCTTGAAGTAGCAATAGTCAATAGGCATGTTCATAAGTAAAAGTAAGAAGGAAAGCTTCACTGCTAGGGGTGCTCAGAAATGCTGAGTTAGTAATAATTTTCTTTTTAGCTGAAACTGCTTCCTTCTCTACATTTTTCCAGTGTTGTTGAAAAGTTAGCATGAGAGGCTATTGCATCAGGAACATACTGCTTATTTTCTGTGACTATTTTATGAGTAAAATTTTAAACCCATTCACATTGCTGAAATATACTCACAGAGTCACATAATTCTTTTTACTTCCTGAAGGGTTATTTTCTCTAGATTTTAGTTTGCATTGTTAGTTGACTGTCTGGGTGATATGTGGAATGTGTTTCAGGAACATAGTAGAAGCTGAACTGTCAAGTTTTTTTCATGCTGCTAATAACAGGAATGTCAGCTTTATTTCTGATAGTTGTTACTACTAAAATGAACCAACAATATGGGTCTTTAATGACTAAAACAACACAGCTAATACTAAGAGAACTAGATCTGAAGTGTTAGGAACTAAGATAAAACAGTGGATTTTCACAAAGTGTTCATCTGTAGCTTGTCTGTTTGTTTTTTAAATAGGTGCCATTTCTATCAGACATCAATAGGAATAGATTTATTATTTTGAAAATACAGTTCATCAAACTTGTAACTGTACTTAAATACATTTATCTGTGAGCAAGCCACATCTGTGTTTGACCCAGAGGCATCTCCAACTGTGGTCTTTCCATGGAGAGTCTGAGATTGAGTGAAAGTGTCTTTATTGACTTTTTCCATTCTTCTTAAAAAGAGTGCATTGTTCATTTCTAATCTAACCTCCCTTCTGCTAGTTGGAAACTTGGCTCAGCCTCTGTCTCTTTCCCAGCCTGTGTTCCTACCACTTCCAGAAAGGCAAAAGTGGCATCTGTACAGTGGAAGAAGAAAGGACTTTCTTGTTTTCCATGAATCACAAGACCATTATTCTCTGCCAGTGAATCACTGACAAAGACCTTTAAAATAATGTTACTAAACTTGAAAATTGCTATTAACTTATCCCAGGTGTTTTTAATATGACTCAATCTGATTCATTACCATGACACGTATAAGAAGCAGGACATGGGAACTTTAAAATTCCTTTGAATTTCCAACAAAAAAAATCTGATATTGTTATCAGATGTTATGTATGTCAGATCTATGTTATTAGATGACTGCTTTGGGGTATGGTAGTCTAGATCTGCTAGTACACAGCATTGTGTGTACTGGTTTATTTATGTGCTTAGTACATTGAGAACATGACCAAACATTTGACAAGTACTGATGTAGATAATCTTGACTAGTTTCTAGAAAGACAGGAAAATATTGCCAGAGGAATGTTTTACCTGACTTTGGCCAACACACACCAGGTTAAAGATTTCTCTTCACTTCTTTCCCCCAGAAGGACACTTGTAGGATTGATTTTTCTAATGTAAAGAATTGTGTGTTTCTCATTTGACACAATCGGTTTGTTTGGTTCCAAAGAACTATATGAAAGTTATACAAAGTGCAGCTTTAGCCATGAATTTCATTTGGCATTTATAGAGATCATGTAAATAAAGTCTCTGCACCTAAGAATGCAGAGTTACATATCTTGGAAAATGAATTTTTATGGAGACATTTATATGTGTGTGTGTGTATATATACATATATAT
>VWYI01021707.1:0-15147 GCA_013399455.1 Anthoscopus minutus
CATTTGGCTTTAGTGAAAAGAGCCTGAAATGCCTAACACAGCCAGACATCACACCAGCTAAAGAAAAGAGTATTTGTAGTTAGAGAAATTGTTTTGGCTTCGAAGATTCAATAGGTGATCATGATTTCAGCAGAGGTAATTCTGCTTTTAACAATACTCATGAAAACACAGGCTAAAACTAGAAAAATCAGACTGCACTTGAGGGAAACAAGCAGCAATCCCGAGGGACAGGGGGAAAAAAGGCAATTAAAAAGATGTTCCTAACTACATTTTCTACATTCTTACAGCATCAAACTTCTTCCTCATTTATGTTAAGTATCCAATTCGATAAACATGCCCATGAACTAAATCAGTTAAAAGCTTGATTTTCATATGAAATCTAGAAATGTCTCCAGATGATATGCAATTAAAATTCCATTCCATGCATTATAATAAATCGAACTACCCCAGTAAATGACATTCCGAAAAGCTACATAGTTTGTGATAAGTAAGAGTTACTGATTTATTAGGAATGCTATGTTATTTAGCTCACTGCCATGTGACCAGTATCACCTGCTATGCTCACAGGTGGTTGAGCTTCCAGCATGTCTTCCAGCAAGAACAGAACAAAACAAAAAACCTATCACTAGGGTAGCATTCAAAGCTGAAATAAGTGTGTTGCACTTAAAAGAGTTTTGTCATATTCTAAACTTCAGAATTTCCACTTCTTATCAACGAATTACTCAACAAGGTAAAAAAAGCCAACACAATCCCAAAAGCATGCTTCCACACCTACTCACATCACTCTTAAACACTTAAGATGGCCAAGAGCTGTTCTACACAATATAATTTTCTACATTGGTCATGCACAGGCTGTAAGAACAGCCACCTGATCAAGCTGACAAGAAGAACCAGAGAGGCACCTAAAATAGGATTTATAACACTTCTGTCCTTCAAGAATTTGGATTTCATTTATTTATCAAAAGTTTAATTTTGCCAAATTCCGTCCTTTAACTGGCAAGGAGAGCAGTTATATCAATTTCTACTATACACACGAGGTTTTTCTGCTTATACCTACTTCAGGACAGGAAGAGCCCTGCATAACTGCTAGGCTCCCATGAGTCGTAGTGACTAAGATGTGGATAGTTTGTACCTTGATTCACAGAGGTAACAGAACTTCTAAGCTGTGCTGTAAGACCAGCATACTCCTCAGTCTAGCTCTACAAACCAGCAACCTACATCTTTATACATCCTTCACAAACACATGCTAAAAGGATTTCAGCAAAATTTGGCCTCTACCCTATCAAACTTGTGAGAGTTGTTAGAGTCATAGAGTTATGTCTATCTCTGCTCACAGCCATAGCCGGGATCATCCACAAAGAATCTTGGTCCCTAAATATGTAACCATTCAATCAAAGCTAAAAGGATAACCCCATTCAATCTATTACTCTAACCCTGTTCTGTTACTCGGTGGCAATTAGAGAGCAAGCTCAGCAAGTCTGGTCTGTTCTGTCTTTGGTCTCTGCTGGTCTTTGTCTGACCAACAGTGTCATCTAACTAAAGAAACTATCTAAATCCAGCATAATCTGGATTCAAGCCAGGAGATAAACATGAGACTGCTTTATTCATACTGATACAGTTCTGCCTGTCAATAGAAAGGCAACAAACATCCACAGTCATAATCCTTCTATCTGTCATATGCCAATACTGCTGACTGAAAAGCTCGGTTACCAGAAAGACATGGACCTGGTGAAGCAAGTCCAGAGGAGGCCACAAAAAAAGACTGGAGGGCTGGAGCACCTGTCCTTTGAAGAAAGGCTGGGAGAGTTGGGGTTGTTTGGTCTGGAGAATAGGCACACATCTCATCGCAGCCTTTTAATAGTAGAAGGGGCTTATACAAAAAAATGTGAACAGACTTTTTAGTATGGCCTGTAGCGACAGGACAAGGGTAATGGTTTTAAACTAAAAGAAGGTAGCTTCAGATTGGATGTAGGGAAGAACTTTTTTATTATGAGGGTGGCAAAACACTGGAAGAAGTTGCCAAGAGAGGCACTAAATGCCCCATTCCTGGAAACCTTCAAGGTCAGGTTGAACAGTGCTCTCAGCAACCTGATCTAGTTGAACATTGAACATTGCAGAGGGGTTGGACTAGATGACCTTTAGAGGCCCCCTGCAAACCACACCATTCTATGATTCTATGCTACTGTTCTCCCCAAGAGATGTAGTTACAATTCAACTTACAAAACCTCTGTTTTCTGGATAGATGTCTCTTTGTGATTCTTACAGGCATGCACTTGAACTGTTTAAAGGACGTACAATCAATTGCTACCAGTATCCATCACATACAGTCAGGTAACTTACCAAAAGAGTTTAGTATTAACAAAAAGCTTAGTTCTTGATGAATGATGCACAATATAAACCCTAAAGCTAAGCAAAATATGTTGATGAGTAATAACTTTGGATCAGGTCAGTAAAAACTCCCAACAAAAACTAATGTCCATGCAGCAGTAAGAAAAAGAGCAGAAAACAAACTCACACTCAAAACCAACTTAAGAGCAAGAAAGAAGAGATTTCTGAATACAAAAATACATGATCTCTGAAATAAAGCAGAGAAAATGTCACAGTCTTGAGAAACTAGGCATGTGGGTAACAAGTAAGACTGAATCAAGCCCTTCTCATATACTCCTGTTCACATAAGAAACTTCACATTTACATGGTTGGGTTGAAGGCATATAAAGATAGCATCTTTTTGTGCATAGGTTTTCCACTCCTGAACTCAGCTGAAATCTGCTTTCAAAGAAGTATTAGTGAGCCATGTCTTCTGTGCCTCCTTTTTATCTAAAGGACATGATTACCATTTTAGCTATACTACCTGTCCTCAGTTTAACTACTTCTACCTTTATCTCTTCAGCTTGCTCATAGCAATCAAATAAGCTGCGGCATGAAACCTGCAGCACTTCAAAATTCCTACAAAAAAGAATACATTCCAGTTATTCAAGAAGCATCAAATATGATAAATCTGTCCTCTGCTGGTCCTGTGAATTAATTGCCATGAGGACTACGCTCCTTTTCCTTAACTGTTTAATAGTCTAGGCATGGATTATGCAGAATATAGAATATATTAAAGCAAGTTTTGTCAGGAGAGTTATGCTTTTTTACTTTCTAGACAAACTGAAGTTGGTGTACAGATGAGCTTCCACCTAAACTGGGAAAAATAGCTTTTGCATGGCTTAATTTGCACAAAGAGTACTACCATCTTGAATAACCACATTCGTACCAGCAGACTACATAAGCAGTGTTAGATCAGTGATAGACAAAATAAATCACAATTATATGACCTTCCACGGAAAAAAAAGACAAGCAAAGAAACTGTACTTCAAACTGATACTCATCATTCTTAACTAAAAAATTGTAAGGAGATACAGCAGTCCTATTAAGAATAAGGACAGTTCTTATCAAGACCTACAAAGAACAAGCAGCAACAAGAACATTTCATGTTCTTTTGGATATCTACGTTAATTCCAAATTACACATTTTAATTTCTTTACCAGAATGTGGGTCTATTGGTGCTTTCAGATTTTTAAAAAAAAACCACTTTCAGGAGGAATATATGCCAGAAAGCACCTGAAAGTTTCTCCATACCTTTCAAAATATCCAGCTGTACCCTATAAGTTAATTCAAAAATTTTATATGCAGTACAGGCTTACTGAAGGATGCACAGGATGCAATACAACAAAAGAACTTACAAGTGAGGTGGAATTTGGTTTAGTTGTACACACTATAAGGCCTTATGCATATTAAGAAGGATATGATTTTTGTTTGGCAGGTTACAGACAAAAATGAGTAAGAATACAGACTATTACAAGAAGAAACAAAAACATTAAGGATAACCTCAAAAATGTTCTTCTGAAGTAGGAAAAAAATGCCAAATATCTTGTTTTGGCTTGATAGCTCACTTTCATTGCCTTAATCAATGCAATCTTTGATTTACAGTTTTCCATGACGGAGTACTACCTAATTTAGTGAAGGTGACAATTTAGTCTGTTAGTAACAATAAAATATATATTATATATGGAAATCATATTTTCAGAAACAGTTAATTAAACTTGCTCAAAAAAAATTTAACATTGATATAATCATGTAACTGCATTAGCCTGTAACATTTCTTAGTAATAAAGCTCAAAAATTGTTTTTTAAATGTCTAGTCAAATAAAGAACACTACTAAGAATAGAGCATATTTTTCTCTCTTGCATGAAATTCAGCATAAGTATTCCAACTCTTCATATATATTAATAATTTTAGGGATTTGGATCATCCCTTCTTTTTTCTAATCTTCTAAAATTATACAATAAATTCTGAGATTATTTTTATTTAAAACTTTGCTCTAAATTGTTTCCAAATCAGGTATTCCAAACAGCAAAAAAATAATTGTATTATCATTTCAGGGTCTTGAAGCCAGCCAAAGCAAAATTCCCAGGATCAGCTCAGTATCAGAAGATCGAACACTAACAGAATAACACTGAGGTCAGAGCAGTAATTTGTATAACTCTCCTGCTCCCACTGCTAATCTAGAAATATGGTATTTTTTTAAGCTAACCAGTGACTTCAGTGATCAGACACAGTACCTACACTAAATAAATCTTGACTTTCATTGGGAGCAACTGACAGACAAAGCCTAGGCTATTTCTGATCCACATAAGGAGCTTTCCTTTATTGCTATACTACAGAATTAAGAAGACCTGCACATAGTTGACATGCCAGGCATGTATGAAGTGCATCGAAAAAGGGCAGCAAGGTGACAGAAATCCCAACTTATTATTTCTATGTTATGAAAAAGGGTTGGTACTAGAGTGAAACTGTATTTTAAATTGTAATCTTAAAAAATTGTAAGATTTACCTGTAGAACAAGGCATCTGGAAATTGGGGTCATTGCTATCCAAAACAGGCAAACAGAACTGGGCACTTGCAGATCCTAGCATAGGATCCTTATCGCTGAGCATGATCTTCAGCGAATCCTCTAAGACATTTTGACTTGTACTAAAATCCTCACAGACTTCATTCTCCAGGTTGGATTCTAGAAATAGGGCATCATCTAAGTGTTCAGTAGGAATTAAATGGTTAAATGTATCAACTATATCCATGAAGACTCCTGTGTGCCTTTCAGCCCTATAGAAAGACAAGAAAAATACCATAAGAAAATAAGCTACAAATTGTAAAACACCTAAGACAGCAGCAAATTTTTTGGCTGTTGTGTTTTATAAAGAATGCTTAAGGTATTACAGAATTATAAAATATAATTTCAAAACTGCTTATGGCTTAGTATGGCCCACTGCATAACTAAAAATCTATTCCCTAATTATTTTTAAAAGAAATTCCATGCTACTCTTCTCTATCAGCATCCAAGTGCTGACACTTCTACAGAGTGCATGTAACAAAGGTAGCTAAAAAACTCCTTTCTAAAATTTGTTTAAACCTTAACCAACCCAAGGGGGTAGGACACCAGAGAGAAGAGCATATCAAGAACAAGTGAACATGGAGATAGCAGCACTGTGAGCATGACTTTTTCTTCTTTTTAAATGTAAAAATGCAAGGTCAGCTTCCACTAACATCAATGGAGCTGAGAAGGTTCCAGAGCCTGCCATACTACTAATATGTACTACTGAACTGTACTTCTGTTCAAAGAGCAACTAACAAGTAATTCAAGGTTTTATTGATATTTTTTTTACCAATCAATACAGTCAATAGAATTACAGAAATTTTATATGAAAATCTGACCTCAATGAAGTACATAAGAATTTGAGCTGGTATCAAAAGGAGGAGCCTTTTGAAACTTTCATTTTGAAGAAGTTTAGGTGACCTTCTAGAAGTCTATCTAAGGAATTGTATACAAAGCCAGCAATTGCATTTTACAAGGAATTCTTTACTTTCTAGATCTTCTTTGTAATGCAGCAGAAGTGCAACTACTGAAACAGAGTAAGTATAACTAAACAATAGAATGGAAAAAAAGTCAGTGAAACATTCCTTTGGAAGTTTTGCTTTAGCATATACTCAAAGTGGAAAAAGATAACTCTAAAAATAAATATGATCTGACAGGTAAGGAAAATGGAGCAGTGCAGTACTGCCCAGATTAATCTGGCATACAGGATAGTCTGAGAGGCCAGTTTTTGGCACACAAAGCTCTGAAAACTTTTGGAAACAGCAAAAGGTCACAAATACCTTCCTTCTCCTTCCTCCATCATCCTCGCCCCGCGTGAGACAAGAGACAATTATTTATTCTTTAGAATAAACACACTAATTAAAGGAAAATGAAAAGTGAGAGTTGGAGTTTGCAGCGCTTGAATTACTTTCTAGATGGCTATTCCAGCAACCTGCCACTAAATAAATCCAGTACTTACTCACACTTAATAGAACATTAAGTATGCTTCCTTAGACACATTAATGGGGCATTTCTGTTTCAGCAATCAACTGGGAATATCCTAGCAAGATACATGTAAGGGCTCTGCTACAATTTCAACCCTATTTATGCCATTTATTTTATTTCACAAATTTACAAAAACTACAGGCTTAACACGAACAGTGTTTCATTTTGTTTGAGTGGAGTTTCTTAGGAAACTTCTTAGGTTCTTTTGTTTGTGGGGTTTTGGGTTATGGAGTTCTATTTTCAAAAATGACGGTCTTCCTTCCTTCTGTAGGGCAGCTCAGAAAAAAGGAATTGCCTAGGTATGGCACTGTGTCTCTGAGAGCATGGTATCTTTCCAATTTCTACACACTAACCACAACAAAGCAGTCTAATACACAAGGTCCTACTCACTAAGCTGTCAGCAAGAAGGAAAGTTTGACCAAATAAGGTGCATTTAGTAAAGAGGTAAGAGACTTTAGCAGCAAGTTGTAATTTGAAAGCTCCTTCACCAAAAAAAATGGACTGTTTTTATCAAGCAATGCAGTGCATCTACATATACACCACACCAACTAGCACCTATAGCAGCCAACATTGCTTCTGAAATTCCAATTCAAATGAAGAAGTAAACTAATGGAGTAAGTACTGTGCTGCACTGTATAATTTCTTTTTAATATGACACCAAGTAGTTACAACCATCTGATACCACACAGGATAAACTACAAGAGATGAAGTAGCTCCAAGTAAGAAAATAATTACAAATGTTCCAATATAGTACTTTAAATAACCGTCTGGTAATGAGAGGTTTTTTTCATATTAGCATTACATGAGCACTAGAGTAACAGCCACAGGATAAAATGATGATGAATCCTGACATTACCAATTGCAGCATCAAAGACACTGCAATAGAACACCTATATATTGTGAGAATACAAGAACTCTTTCATATCCACCATCAAAAAGTGGTAGGGCCTTTGAAGACACTTAAAAAAAGATATCCCAAGCTTTTTTTCTGGATAGGAGAATATTTATATATTTGTTACTCAAATATTGTCGTTCCCAAAGAAGAGATGACTTCATAAAAAGTAATGTTAAGAAGCAAAGCTTAAAATAATTAGTTCTTGCTACAAAAAAAAATCCCTCCTGACAGAAATTAACCTGTTTTCAGTGATGTGATGAAGAAAAAGATTACCTACAGTTGTGTAAGACTACCATGCAGCCATTCAGAACACTAAAAGGACTGAGAAGTAACTGTCAAAGCAACTACACAGACACCTTCAATGAGACCTAAGTAGCTAGTAAAGAAAATTCAAGAGGAATTTTACTGAAAGCTTTATTTCTGGAACATTAGCCTATGATCATGTATAAGTCCTACTCAAATTTTGCATCAAATAGTCAGGAGGCTTGCATAAAAATTCCACTACCATAAAATCTAATCTTAAAGAATTTGTTATATCATTTTTAAAATAGAAAGTTAATAGCAAAACATATCAAATCAAAATTTTGCTTTACCTAATTCAAAAAACCACTCTGTGATTCTCTTTGTAACTTGTACACTACCAAGATATTTTAAAAAATTATTTCTAACATTACTAGATCAACTACCATAAGAAGTGTAGAATCTGTGGGATTGAGGACAAAAGATAAACTTTAGCTAGACAGCTGTTAGAAAGAGCTGCTGCAAGAAAAAAAATCTTCCCATGCACAATGCTTTAAGTGTATGAATTTTGAACAGCTTATTTTGCATTTGAAAGACTTTGAACATCAGGAAAAATAGCCAGAGGTACAGGTAAAATCACAGTTAAGATTTTCATGCTCACTTATTTCCAAAGATAATCCTAACCCCTCAAGGAAGAATGCACTACCCCAGCAGAACACAGCTGTGTCCTCCACTTGAACCCTAGCGGCCAGCGACTCGGCAAGGCTCCCGGCAGATGCGCACATACCAAGCGTACTCCCATCGTACAGAAACTCACAAGTGCTTTCCCGCTGGGTATCTAACCAGAAGCAACAGAATATGAAAAGTATTATGCAGGCAGAACCAGTGAGGAGTGCTCATAAATGAGGCAAAGGAACAAGTCCCAGCCAGGTTCAGTGAAAAGTTCTCCCACCCACTGGCTCCTGGAGCATCAGGACATGTACTGAGACTGTTACAGCACAGCAACGTACAGGAGGAGACTGGGCAAAAGAAGAGCTCACAAGAAATGCTTGAAGTATAGAGAGCATTCTCCTCAGTCTACTAAATACATTTCTCTTACACTTTTGAAAATTATTTGTTTCTATCAGCCTCTCCACAGCCGATAGAAAAACAGAATAAACAAATACAGAAGAAGTAACATTACAACAACTACAAAGTAACTCACCAGCCAAGAAGCCTCATTAGTGATCCAGCAATATTAAAAACCCTGCTAGAAAGGACTACCACCAAATATGACTTACAGAATTTTCCCCACATTATGTTTACCATAAAGTTTTTTCATGCTCTCAACACTGTTTCCTCTTACAGTCTAAGTCTTTCAGCTTAAAAAAAATAATTTCTTCCACTGCTGAATTAATTTATTAAGCCAGGTATGTCATAATATTGCCTCCAATCCCAATGCATCTGGTATGAAATAAACATGCTGTAGGATCTGCCACTACAGATTTTTATCTTCTCCCCATTTACCGTATTTTCATTACATCTTTAACAGTTCCACATGACTTTCTAAAGTTAAAAGGTAAATAGCCAGAATGATCACTTGCTACACAAAGAAACTGAGATCTCAAACAAGCATATCCTTCCAAACTAATCTTAGAAGGGAAGAAAGACTAGAAACTGGACAAGAGATATTGTACATCTTTAAGCTTTTCCATTGCTTAGTTTGTCTATGAAAGAGACAAAGAATTACTTCAGTTCCTGTTGTATTATTTTCTTAATCACAACAGAGAAAAATAATTTAGCAGAGATGCAACTGCATCCACATGTTTCTACCATCTTATCTAAAATGCACCTCAGGTAGGGGCAATCACAATTTGGATTTACTACCAAGCATTCCATGTGTTTCTTAGCTGATGGCTAAGTCAAGCATACGGTTGACTGCATTTTAAATTAAGTCTCCCTTAAACGTCAGCATGTGAATGTGTTCCATTTTTCAACTACATGTTTGGATATATGTTAGATATATTTGTCTTGATATTTTTTTTCTTTCTTTTCCTTTACATTCATTTTGTTCATTTATTACATTACTCCCACATAATTTATTTTACTAAGCAAATGTTAGGTTTCACTGTAATTAATCTGTTTCCTTCCCTCTCTACCCAGGGGGTGAATTTAATATATCAGTTTATCTTTTAAAGTTGACTTTCATATTTTAGCTTATATTTTAAAGTCGGTTGTATAAGATAGAAGCTTCTGTATGTTTAATGATTGTCAACTTAAAAATAAATCTGGTTTATGAAAGTTCTCAGCAGCTGGACTTCAAAAAAAAGAAAACATTTCTACAAAGAAATTTAACCTAAAAAGAATTGCCTGAATTGGGAACAAGAAGAGGCAAAAATATGCGGGAACTTAACAAAGGGAAAAAAAAACCAGCCTCACACTGCTTATTTAGGATATTCAAAACACTAGATGTTGAATAGCCTATCTACTTTATTGACCTGCCTGAATAAGCGAGTCTGAAACTGCTGAAGATAGCACAGCAATGCTACAATTCCTTCCATTTCACTGAAGTACCTTTCTGAATAGTGTCTGTCGCTTCCAATTCACTGAATCTGCCCAGTGCTTTTAAAAGCTTTTGTACATCTAGTTATTGACTGGACTATGTGAGAGACACTGTAACATTCAAAATATGACTTGGTCTCTGGACCTTGTGCTTAGGCACACCAAATGACCAGCAAGCACTGGTCATGACAACTGTAACAGACTCCAGTAAAAAGACCCATATTATATTTATTGCTTCAAGTAGTAAACTCTAGTAGGAGAGCAAACAAACGGAAGAAGTTATTTGGATTACTATCACCTTAGATGCCAAAACAAAAGGGAAAAGCTGACTCAGCACTTTTATAGAAGAATCAGTAAGTAACAATAACTGACAAACTTCCTCAAAAGAGCAGAACAGCTTCTTAATTGGCATGCAATTAGGTAATAACACAAATAGCTTTGAAAAAAAAAATGATTCTTTGCTTATGCTGTGTGGCAACTACTGTCCCCAAAAGGGCCACTCAAGGTATGAAATGTCTACCTTTGTTCACTGGAGCTGTGATGTCAGACACCCCATAGGCTCACTGATACCTTGGCATTTAAAACCCACCTACCCATGTTACTTCAAAGCCCTGATGCAGGTTTTACTACCATCTCCTCCTTCCTCCTACACAAATTTTAAAGTTTAAGCTCACAAGCACCTAATTGAAAATTAATGCTAAGAGGCCATGTATCTACGTTGCCACGCTTTAACCACTAGAAGCCACATGCAGTATGTTCATGGATATTACAGTATCAAAAGCCAAAATGGAGTTTTACCATGAGCCAGTATCAAGAAATTTTACCCAATACCATTCACAATCCAAACACATCATGGGATTAATGGGAAAATGAATATCAGATAGTGCATCAAAGGCAGTGTCAGCAAGAAGACATCAAATTGATAACATTTTGGGAAGTTTACAATTCTCACACCAATGTGCTTTCTTTTCTGGTTCATATTGGCTTAAATCCCATCATCTGAGGCAGTCTTCAAGAATTAAATTAACTCACAAAATATTTTTGACAGAAGAAGCAATGCAATTTATATATGAACAGCCTAGCCACAAAAATGTATTTGGAACTCTTAAAAGAAGATTCCAGCATCCTTTCTCAAAAAAAAGGCAGATACACCACTTGTACAGAATATGGTTTACTGAGCTTTAGTCTTTAAGTATCATCACATTTGACCTTCCTCATTTATTTATCTCCCAAAAACCAGGACACTGCCTATCAGCAACATGCGTGCAAATAGGTTTATTTGAATCATCAATTTGCTGTAAAGGAGGGCCAGGTACACTTGCTGACAGACTTACATGCCCAAACATCAACCCATTAAGATATCCATACACCACCTGTTCCCTTATGTAAATCCTCTACTGATTATTTATTAATTGAATGCCTCATTTAAAATTTAAGATCTAGCTTTTAGTGGCATCAAAACAAAGCCCTGCTAAAGACCAAAAAACAAGAAATGTAAGTCTGAGCATTTCATTCAATTGTTAAGAAGTTCTTCTCTACTATTTTTGTGTTTACCTTACTCTGAAATCTTCAGACACCAACTGACACAAACCCCTCGCTACTAAAATCTCAACAGACATGATAAATAATAATTAATGCCCAAAATCTATCTGGAATCTAAAGTTATGTGCTGCTCCCCTCAAAGACAGAGCAGATATCTTACTACTTGCTATCACAGTACTTAAGAGAGCAGACAGCTAAAGACACTTGCTTTATTAAACCCTCCCTATTCAAAACTCATTCACCAGCCATAACTGTACGTCAGTGAAAACAAAGGAAATTTCTAACAAAGGATTTAATTAGAAGATAAAGAAATGTAGAAAGAATAGAAAAACCTTTTATTAATCATACAATATCAAATTGTATCATTGTATCATATTGAAAATTGCTTTAACAGTTGTTTTGAACAGTATAAGCTCTCCTAAAAAAATACCTCTTTCATCCACACTTTATAGCTCAAAAAGGCACACAGTGCTGCACTGAAACTGGTAATATGTCAACAAATACCTTCACAGTGTGAAATGTGGATTATGTGAATGTAAAATGCAGTTTTTACATTGTGAAACATTAAGTACTCTGTTTTTCTTTGCTGGACTCTCACACCAATGAATACTTGTGAATAAAAAATTTAGGCATAACCAAAGATTATACATAATTTTATTTATATCGCCATTGCTGTATATACTTTGGGAATTCATAAGCTCACTACCAAGAGACATTTCACTGAAGAGAAAAAAATGAGGAGAGATTATATTTCCATCACTACTGCTATTCCCTTGAACTCTTCCATCATCAGGTTTCTCAATACTTATTTCAAGTATTTTCAGCTACTATTTTCAAGTATTTTCAGCTACAGGAACATACTATAAAATGCTGAACTGTGTAACAGGTTACATTGATTATTTGTCAGTCACTCAAAAGAATATTTTCATTAGTAATACTTTTTGAATTTGTAAATGTCTGTCTCATAACAATTCATTTGGAAACATCTACTACAATTAGGGTTTGTTCGTTGGGATTTTTCTTAGCAATAGTTGAAATCTTAATGGTTAAGTCTTGTGACGTTTTCCATAGATATATGCCATCCATCATGTAACTATACTGACACCACTCAGGAGGATGCGACAAGCTGTCTGTATTTTTCACCCTCTGCTTCTATAAAATGAACTCTCATACCTAGTTCAGTGAACTTTATCATTGCTACTTCACAGTATTATCTTTCAAAAATACGCTCTTACCATAAAGAAAAGCTTCTAACATAATATGGCTCTTCCCTTAAATCTTGGATTTAACAATATTTAGGTTGACTAGGAAAAAATTAATGGAAAAAAAATTAGAATAACAACTAAAAAAATTAGTCAGCTCAACTCTTAGCACAACACAAGTGGTAGAGGTAAAGTCTCTTTTTAAGAGAGAGGTTGCAGAAATACAGTAGGTAAGAATTTTTAGAGTTTCTGTTTTCCTTAAAGCACTTTACCACTGCAATGAATTACCTCACCTAATTGTGTTGAATTAAATCCAGCCAACATGGCTTGTAGCTAGGTGCCCTTTCAGTTTGCAAATGTAAAATTGTCTTAGGTTGCAATGCAAGCTGCAACCAAAAGTATGTATTGTACTACCATCTGTTAAAACCAGGTGGGCAGTGTTCTTTATGTCTTCCAGGACCCATCCTCCCTCCAGGGGGGTATCTCCTGTTAATGGACCATTGAGTCTCACTGCCTGACTGATAAAATTACATCATCCCATTGTGAGATGCTCCACCCAGGGGGAGGAGCCAAGAATTCCTACCTGGATATAATCTGAGATACTCATTCCCAGAGGAGAGACTGGACCCATCCACACCACCACTGGGCTTTCAGAGGAAAACTACACCCTTCTACAGGATCACTGCTTCAACAGAACCACATCTGTCTCTCCAGGAGGACTGCAGCTCCCATTTAATTGAATGGCTACCAATACTCTGACCAACAGGGTGTGTTCTGACTCTGTCAGTGGTTTTTGTACTACTGCATTTTATTTTCATTTTCCTGTTAAGTTGTAGGGTTTTTTTATTTATACATACTAGTGAAGAACTGTTATTCCTACTCCCATATCCTTGCCTAAGTGCCCCTTAATTTCAAAATTATAATCATTCAGAGAGGCGGTTTGCGTTCTTCATTTCAAGGAGGGTCCTGCCTTCCTTAGCAGACACCTATCTTTTCAAACCAAGACAAAAATGCACATAAAAACTGAGTGATTGAGTAACAGGCAACAATAGCTGAAAAAAAGTAGGTGTTCAGAACTCCATATTTATATGCATAATTTTTAAAGCCAACTATAGAAATTAAAAGCAGAAACTAGTTGTTACAAAAAAAAGAAGTTTTATTGCAGGATATGTACTAAGCATAAACACCAGTGGAATTATTCCAAGAAATATAAAATCGCACATTTTCACAGGCTCCCTTACATTGTATCCCAAACCATAACAAGATTAATTTATTAAGCAAAACAAATCATAAATTAATGGTGTTAAAGAGATGCCATATGTTTACCATCCTTACATTTAATCCTAAAATATTTCTACTATTTAGTGATGCTAGCATTCATTTTGATAAAAGTAAATGTATAAAAATTACAAAATTAATTAACAGCTACGAAAAAGACACCACAACCACAATTTGCATAGTATAACTCTTGTCACCCCCACAATCCTGTCTTTCCTTACCAAGTTTTTACACTTCACTCTTTAGACTATTTTTAGTAACTTAAACTACACCTCTGGAGTTTTCTTCATCCAAACACTCCCTGCACGACTCTTAACAGGTTTCCCTTATGCACAACATACAGAATGAACATTCACAGTCACATTAAGGACGGCTCCTCTAGATGAGAGTTATTTACATTCTGGTAGCAAGCAATAAACGTACTGTCTCAGAAAGAGCACCTCATCCCAGATTAGGATCTGGAAATACCACCAAGCCACTGAATCCCACAGCACTGTTGATTACCACATTTTCTCCCGCACTTCCTACAGTGGGTCGAACACAGAAATTGTTGCTGATGCTAAGTTTAAGAGACGGGAGAAGGCGCCCGGAACAGGTCAGACCAAGAAGGAGAAGAACAGGGACTAAATTGGTATTTGTTTCTCTGGTTTGTATGGGACAACAAGGCATCGATGGCTCAAGGGGTGAGAAGAGACAAACGTAGACAGATCAAAACGTAGCAACGGCAGGGCAGGGAAGGAGGTGTGGGAGCGCTCTCAGCAGCAACACGACTCCGGGCAAGGAGCCTGCGGCAGGGTCCCGCACGGACACGGGGCGGGAGCAGCCGCCGCAGGCAGCGAGGCCGAGGCCAGAGCGCCATGTCAGGCGGCCGGGCGAGGAGCCTGGGCCCGGCCGGCCCGGGGCCCGCGGATCGCAGCCTCCACAACTACCGCGCCGGTGCCGCGGGGCCGCACCCGGGCAGAGCGGAGCGGCCGGGAAGCACACCCGGGGGGCCCGCGGCAGGATCGCAGGTCGCCTGCGCACAAGAGCCAGCGGTGGCACCGCCTCC
>VWYI01021707.1:15440-37497 GCA_013399455.1 Anthoscopus minutus
CGGCGCAGTTGGAGGGAAGGGATGGGGGCGGGCGGGGGCACGCGCGCTGCGCAGGCGCCGGACGGGAGGGGCCAGGGCGGGGCAGAGCCGCGGGACCCCGGGCCGGGGCCGAGCTGAACGCCGCCGGTCTCACGGACCCGGACCGGGCGCCTCAGCAGAGCCAGCGCTCGTGGCTGAGCCTTGGGTGTCCTGGGGATTCTCGCGGGAGTCGGGGGCCGCAACACCAAGAGGCGCCGCGTGGCAACCGCGGGCCCGGCCGTGCGCGTGACGGGACTGGCTGGGCCCACGGGAGGGTGGATGGAGAGTGGCCGGGAGGGTCCGCGGGTTTTCCCGTAGGACCTTGGCTGAGGACACACATGGTGTGACTGGTACGTGTGTAATGATGTGGCCTTTTGTCTTCGGAGTGCAGCTGCCACCCCCCTCCTCGGTGCAGCCCGTGTTACACAATCTGCTCGGTAATCTATCCCGTGCGCCGCGGGCCTCGGGCAGATTGCTGCGGCTGTCGATGTGCCAGGCTCTTCGATTCTTACATGTTGGACAGAAAAGTCTCCGCAGTCGGTCGCTCCTAGCAGACATGTCTTCATACTGCCTTTTGGTGCGAACGTGTGTTTGCCCTCTCTTCCTGGTAACAGTTTCTGCGTGCGCATTGCAGGACCTATGGCACACAGTTTTACACGAATCGACACCTAAAGGGCTGTCATCGTGACAGCCTAAATTGGTAATTGTTTCTCTGGTTTGTATGGGACACACGATGTGCGTTTGTCCGGACATCAGAACCTGGAATGATTTGATCTTCACATAATGTTATGAAAGAGCAGGACTGTCTTTCCTAATTTGTGGAACAGCATTAGCTGAATGCAGTACTTGTTATGTTGCTTTCAGTTCTGCTGGCTGACATAAAGTGAAGTGCAGGCTGGTTCTTTCATTTACTCTTTCATTTACCAAGTTCCAACACCTGGAAATACTTTAATATTTCCAAACATCAAATTTGGAATTATCTTAGTATTACTATATTAACACTGCCTTTACATATTTCTGGTGTTTTGTAATGAAATACAAATACGGTGTTAGGACAAAAAAAATTATTGTGTTTCCTTTAGCTTCCTTTTTTTCAATTCTGAGTCTTTGAGATTATATTCTCTAGGGCCTTCTGTGGTGTCATGAAGACTGAAATACATTAAATGCTTCTTTTGCTACCATCACAGCAAGAAAGGAAGCATTAAACTGAAGGCATGGTAACAGTTATATTTGCAGGCACTACACAAGGTATTTGCAACAGAACAGTTTTGAATTGGAGCAGTTTTTAATCTATTCAACATTTTTTTTCTCCCTGCCCTTCCAGAGTAACAGTTATAAGCATTACCACAAGTTGGTTTTCTCCAGTTTTCTTCCTGTAGTTTCCCGGTTTCTCTCTCGTTTCCAAAGCGAGCATCTGAAAAAAACCCCTGTTTTCTTATGGCACAGAACTGAGCTGTTGGGCTGGTTGCACTAATTTATTCAAAGCCTTTTTTAGGCATGGAACTTCCAATAAGGTGCTAACCCTTTGAAATATTGTTGATGTTATACAAAGAAATGAAATTGCTTTCTGAAGCAAAATACAGTTAAACACAGTTTGCATTACACAAATTTTCCAACATTCAGCCCTTTTGATTTCACTTCCTTTGACACAAGCAGCAGGCAAAGCATTGCTGGTAATATGATCATTGTTCATTGCTCTATTCAGTTCTTTCTTTACACCATCAAAAGTGACATAACTCCACTGACCCATCTCAGTTTAACAGCGTATGTACACTTTTCTTTTGCTGTGGCCATACTGTGCCACTCCCTTTATGTAATGAACTTGACCATCTGTAGCACCTCTGTTGCAGTTCAGCATAAAAAATAGAGCAATAGCAAATTTCATAGGTATAATAGAGGCCTTTGTATACAGTGACACAGCAGGTGTACACAATTACAGCTGCACCATCTACTATCTTTCCTAGCAACATTTTTTTCATGTCATCCCTTTACACATGACCTACTTGGTAGTAGTTCAGGTCTTGCAAGTTGTTTCCGTTGGAAAGGAACCTATTTATTTTCAGTCTCCTAGTACACTGAACAGAAAAAGCAACAGAAGGCAGTTTCTTTGCTTATAGTTAGTTTCAAGTCTCTATTTAGCCACAACTCTTCCCAAAAAGTTCATTAATTTTATTCGTTATAGTCTGTGTTTTTTGTTCTAAATGTAATTTTTGAAAATATGCTATATGCAGCTTGCTTTTGAGTATTAATTACTAGTTCTTTGGTTGTCAAAATGTGGAAAGGAGATAGATTGCTCTATATGCTTATCTGGATAAAGAATATATTGGGTATGGTAGTGGACAAACAGGTTTTCTCTCCTGCTGTAGGGCAGTATTTGCCACTGTCAAAAACTTGAGATATGTTTCAGCAGTAGGCCATTAACTCTTCAAACAGTATCTCACAGGAACATCTTTCTTTTGTCTGCAAGATACTTGATTTAAATTATTTTAAGACCCAAGAGCTGCATTTATTTTGTAAATTGTGTAAGTTAAAATGTCATAGTTAGACTTCTGAAATAAATTGAAGTATATGTACTACAGCATCAGTTGCATTTATCTCCCCAATTTACAATATCGAACAAGCTCTTTTTTTCTGAAAGAATCAGAAATACTAACTACATTGGCACCCCTTAATAATTAGATAACTGCTTTTCATCCCACGCTTGCCATGATTTTTCCCGGGATGAACAGCAGACACTCTACTCACAATACCTGGAATTTGCCAATATCACTAGTTCAGAAGGCTCCATAGTTAGCTCATTTGAAGTCTATTGTAAGTTATTGTGAATTATATCTTTAGCAGGACTTAAAACTGTTAGTTCCTCAGATATTTTCTATTTCTTGTGTAATAATAGCAATAATCTAAAAATTTCTAGTCTTATAATGGAAAGTCACATATTTTGATTAAGAGTATCTGATTTGACACTATTTTCCCTTTAATTTCCCACCTTTCCTTGCTTTAGTTAGTACAGGAACAGTAACATTTGCTCCCTTACCCACTTTTCACCAAATTTTTGACATGATTATTCTCTTCTCCCAGAAGAAGACTCACTAACAGCTGGCAGTTGTTGGATCAAACAGAAGTTACATGTCCTACTCTATCAGGCAGCAGAAGAACATTCAGTTCCACGGGTGGAAGGGACAGAGGCTTTTAAAATTATCCATACAGCTAGCTGGATGAACAAAGGCAAGGTTCTGAAGACAAAGGATGTTAAGCATTGATTTTGTGACTAAGGATAGATTTTTGTAGAGAGGTAAAAGGTGCAGAAGCTACAAGCTATTAAGAATTACCCAGTAGATTACACAGATTCAAAACTAAAAAAAAGGACATTCCAGAAAATGACAGAGTTGCAGTGATATGCAGAGATCGGTCTAAAATGGGAAGAAAAATGCTTGAAGTTTTTTTAGTGCTAGAGGAGAACAAACTTTGATAGCCAACACAAAATAGCTTTTGAGACTTACATCCCAAACTAATTTGGGTGGTTGTCTATGGAACTGCTGCTGGCTACAAATTCTCTGAATACCTGATTTCACTCCACTACTATTTACCTTAATTTTTATTTTCTATAGAGGCAATCATATCGTAGTCCGTGTCCAGTTCCCCAATACATGAAAATATTGATGAACTGGAATGAACCCCAGTGGAGGGTCACTGAGATTATTAGAGGCTTGGAGCACAGAGTGTATTGATCTTCACTCTTATGATGAGACTTTGAGGAGGGAAATTTCCTATGTCTCAGTTACCTAGCAGATGAATGTAGAGAGGAAGAAACAATGTCTTGAAGGTCACAGTAAAAAAATGTGAGAAATGGGGAAATTGCATCTGGGAAGATTCTGAATAGCTCCCAAGGGAAGAGTTTTCAGCTGTGGGGTAGATATTGGGAAGAAGCTGTTATCTCTATCCTTGAATATATTAAAAACTTGACTAGATAGGCTCCTAAAGAACCTGATTTAATTGTGAAGTTCTCTGCTTTGAGCATGGGGTTGGACTAGATCACCTTCTAATGTTTTGTCCAGTCTAAATTACTCTATATTCTAAATGGCACAACTAGGGGATTTCCTTCAAAAATATCCTAATGCTTCAACTCAATAATACATGATAATTCTCTCAAATTCCCTTCCTGGACTTGGCTCAGAACCTCTTCCAGTGCAAAGGTGTTACCATGTAATAGAACTCATTGAGACCCAACTTCAAAGCAGCATAAATACTTTGGTAGTGCTGAAAGACAGCTGAGACAGGAATGTAAGCATTAAGTGCTGTTGAACAGTACTTAATTTCTTTCCAGTGAAGAAAACCAGGCAGCAATTAAGGAAGTTCAGAAGGGAGTTTTGATGAGAAGTAGACAAGTGAAATAGAAATGACCAAGAATTTCTGGACAGGGAAAACAGGAAAAAAATAAGAAAGTCAAGAACTTGGGAGGTGAAGACTCTCAATGTATGAAATAAACCTTACGAAGCAAAGGGCTAACTCAAGCTCAGGCAACTGAATGAAGTCTGAGAATGGGAGAAGTAAAAAAGGCTGTGATTTAATACCAATATGGGGAAGTTTGCATGTTCTCCATCAGATAACCTCTTTAACAACATGAAGTGATTGGATATTATAAAATTGTTTCTTTTGATTAGATTAAAATGGGAAACAGCAAGTGTCTGCTTAGAAAAAACACTCTGCCCATTAGCCAAATCCTGTCTGAATAAAGACATAGTGCAGAAACACTCTGTGTAGGGTGGCCTGAGGTAGCATCTGAGAGCATCAGGGGTATATAGCTCCTGCCAGGTACTCATCGTTCATAGCATCCTACAAGGAACTCCTAGTTAGAAGGCAGGGAGAAGTAAGAATCCTGATGTGTAAAACCATGGAGAGGAGAAGAGAGTAGGGTAGCCTGTCCCTGGGGAATGTGTTACTATGGAGAACTATATCAAGTGTAAAGAGATGAGTATACTTGCAGTATGAGGCAACTCTATAGTTTTGTGCATCTGCTATGTCCCTCTTGTCTTTATAAGCTTTTGCTATGATGAACTGAAAGTTGTCAGAGTTGAATTGAAATTTTAAAGGCAAGTTCAATCAGGGTTTGCATGCCTTGCCTAAAGACACATTTACTGGGGAATTGAAGAAGGCAAACTAAGATATGTGTAGCTTCTTACTAGCACTGTGGAAGTGCATGACAATGCTGAGCAGCACTGTCCTGTTCAGATCCTATTGTAACTATGCTCCTTTGAATGAGGAAGAAGAGTTCATCACCTGCAACTCTTGCTACTCTAAAGTCCAAATGTAATTCAAGTTCTGTCTTCTTCAGAACAAGCATCAGTGAAACTTGATGATAAAACACGTGCAAATTTTTAAGGATAAGAATCAGCTACTGCTATTACTTCACCAATAAAGTGAGATTAAGACTCCAGCCCACTAGAAAATACCCATTCCATACATTTAGGTTTTGTTACAGACACAGGTTACATGTAGTATTGAGACTGAATGTCTTCTGCTATATGAGTATTTCTGTCTTGAGCATTCCTATGTATCTAAACACTGGTATCTGATTTTCTTCAGCTACACTTCCAATATTCATTTGAATCAGAAATTGAAGCAGGCAACTTGATCTTCTGGCACTGTCCCAATTGTTTCTTGTCAGACCACTATTTAAACACTATTACCTCACAAAGAGGCTTTCCACCGATAAGGAACTTGTGTTGTTATTGAGATAATTATCAATGCATTAGGACAGTATGTATCAAAATTATCAGCTGATGCAGGCGACCATCAAGACAAAAATAATGCCATTTGCTGTGGTTCCATGTAGCATAAACTCCTATCAAAAAGAAAAAATCAGGTTATAATTGTCAATTGTTATTACACATTAAGAGCAGAGTATATGGAAAGAAATACTTTACCTGACACTTTGAACTATTGCACTTGAAGAGCCTAGGTGAAATTTATTTACTCTACCTGTAGATACCAATACTGCAAACTGAATTTGCCATCCCATCCCCCTTTACAGAATACGCTCTCATCTTTAGAGAGCTCTTCATATAACGTATTTTAGGTATCTCTTAGCATAGGAGATCTGAGACATATGGCTAAGTGCAAAATTCCTTTCACTAAAAAATCTGTTTCTTCTGTTAAGTCCCTCCCAACTATTAATAAACCCCACCAAATTCCAGCCTGATTTAAAGAGCTGAATTCAACTTGTGAAGTATAACGGATTTTTTTTTCAGTGGAATTACACAAATACATGCAAAAGGATAATAGTAATCTTCTTGGAACATCATCTCTGGTTTGATAACTTTTCCAATACTGACAGAAAATACTTGCTTATTAACGACACAGCAAAATCCCAGCAAATTTAAGAAAAAACAGCACTCTGTCAAGCACTCTGAAGCTTAAAAACAATTAAGGTCATCTATGAGCCCTCAGTCTGGCTCTTTCATATACATTTATTTAATTACATAAGGTTTTTTTTGCCCTATCTCATTTGTAAAGATAAACAGTGCTCACATAAATGAGCAGCGCTTTACTTTTCTTACTGCCAAAGATCTTAAATCTAATCTTGGATTCATCCTCAATACCAAATTACACATTTTCTCATTGCTTCATCTGTAATAATGGCAGATGGGTCTGCTTATTTCCAGAACCACCCCACTAATGTAAGGACTGAAATGGATTTTTATACACCGAGAACTGAAGACAGGGAAATGACAGGTATTAATTTGTTTTGAGTACAGTCTAAAGTGTTCAGGACTGCTCAGAAACAGAATTCTACATAATTTCATATATATTTAAGCACAGGATTTACAGACTTAAATTGAAACTGACTGCTTAGCACTTTTGAGAATCAGATTCCAGAAAATCACACTCGATTTTATACCTAATTTTGGATAAGCAGTAACAAAGTACCTTGTTTGACTACCTTTCCTCCAGATTTTTAAGGGACTAAATGAGAGAACAAATATAGGGAATTCATCAGTTTTCTGTTGCACTAATTGCAAACTCTCACCCCATTTCCCATGAACATTTCTGCTACATGCAAAGGAATCCTGTAAATACTACCACCATTTACAAGCCATTATTACATAAGCCATTAATTCCACAGCACAAACCAGTCTAGCCAATGACAGGAATGTACTACAACATTCCTCTTAAAGGGGCAAAGCAGTTACATACTTATTTTAAGCATCCAAAATTAAATGTTAAAGCCTGTCTTCCATGCCAGGCTTTAGGCTTAAGATACAGTAATTCTGTTTAAGAATTTCTTCACTTGAATTTGTAAATATATATATACACACACATTACATTGAACTTCATTCAACTTGTTTTATGTAGTTCCATCTGCTAGCCTATCTTCACAATTTAAGTATTGTTGAAAACTACCATAATTGTTACAAAAGATTTTCTGTTCCTTAGAGTCATGTCTAAACAGAAAAAATTTAAATGCTTTTTGCTTTCAACAGATAGACTCATGCAGATTTTTCCTTGTTTACTGAAATCCAGCTGAAGCCAATGCCAGTCTCAATTTATAGAGTTCAATGAACCAAGCTTTCATCACTAATGTGTTAGAGCTCTTAACTGAAACACAACCCTCCTTACCCATGAGGAATTCTGTAAAGACAGCAAAATCTAAGTACAGAAATTACATTAATAATTCTAAGTAAAAAAATCCCAGGCATTTTACTTTTATTTGTTTTACAGGCTTCTAATTTAATGGGAGACCAAATCAGGATTTTTAACTTGAATTGGATACTAATATGTGTTAAACCAGTATTTACATCAATCAGCCCAGTGTACTGATGGGTTACAGAATTTGTGAAGCTTTTGTCTTTGCCATTGTTCCTATAATCTAGTCCATCTTGACAACAGAAATACTGATTACTTTGGATGTCATTCCTTAGTATCTCCTTTTTTCAAATGAAGTTGTATTCCATTAAACAAAATACCTTTTCAACCACGTTCAGCTTCCAAAGGAAAGATGATCCAAAGTTTATTTTACTACTTTTAAAGACTGTGCTGTATCATATTATTTTAGGCATTTTAAAATCATACAGCACTCTTTATATAATGAGGCTGTAACTTCTCCAAAAGCAATCCTTCAGAAATCTCATTGATTTATGATCCCTCCTCAGGGTTTAGAAGAGAGATGTATTAACCACAATTTAACTCTACACAGATATGAGCATCGATCACCTCAGCTGGCTACTATGAGCACCTTCCAGTTCCCATCAGGAAGTTTAGTCACCACTCTGGAAACTCACATGCCTCTCTTCATATAATTTTTGGGACATCTTGTTTGTACATAGCTTCAGTCTTGACAATGAAGCACTCTACCAAACTATTTTTACCCGAATTCTTCTCATGGTACTGATTCAAGTATTCTCCAATCTTTACTGATGCATATCCTCCTCTGCTTTATTGCAAAAACAGCTTCAAGAACACTAGACCCGTTTTAGTACTGAGAGCAGCACATCACAAGTAAGCTACATGAAAAAATACTGTACTTTCTACCATTAATTTTTGTCCACATTTATTTATGAGTAAAACAAACAGCAAACATTACAGTAAAGGGGACATTCAGGCCCAGATTTAAAAAAAAAAACCAAGAAAACAGATGCCTGTCTAGATTCTGAATTTAGGCACCTAAAGACTGGTGACAAAGTACACAAAAAGAAGTGAAAGTGATGAATGAGCATTTCAGCAAATTTTTTAAGTGCATTTCAGTATTTATTTAGATGTTTTAAGCTCTCGCACTAGATTTTACAAGCTGGTGAACACTGGCAAAAGTATTTCTCCCACAGAACTATAACCACACATTCCCAAGACAGTATAAATATATGGTTGAACTAACATTAATACACATCACCATTTTGTCAATTACATAATAAAACAAATTATCAAGTATCCAAATATTAAGTTACGCAGCTTTAAAGGCATACAAAATATTACAGAGGTCTGCAGAAGAAGTCATAGCAGAAACTCAAGGAGGAAAAATGAAAAGAAAAGAAAAAGATCACACTTTCAACAAAGCAATAGTTGGTAAACAACTCTCAATAGGTACAGTAAAAGAAAACTACAAGATTTTTCAGAAATTTTCTGATTTAAGAATTTTTAGCTACAATAACAAAGCATTTCTACGTTTTAAAAAAATATTTACTAAAGTAAAGGGCATATTCTATACTTCCTGCACAAGACAAAGGCAACATTTTACTAGAAATATTAAATAGCCCCTCCCAACCTTTTCAGGCCCTCTGTTAAGTTGCACATGAAGTGCCAACATTAATTTTACTGTAAGGCTTTTTGTCTGGAGACATTAAAGACTTGTGTGCTTCTGTACAATTTAAAAGATCTTCTACATGAATAACCAGAGTAATGACTTGTAATATGGAAAGGTTCAGGTAACAGAAAAGTACAGATGCAGGGTTAAAAAGTCGCTGTAATTCATAGTATTAAAAAGACAGACTGTGCAAATCCTGATAATTCTAGTGCGATTGTGGGAGACAAAACATACAGTGAGCAGGCAAGACTACTTTAGAGGCCATATTCTTCAATATTGAAATGACTGTAGAAAAAAAGATAGTAAGGTCCAGATAAGCTGGTAGTTCTCACATCATCAGAACTATGCTCATTTTAAGGAAAAAACATGTAGCTGATATGCTGGGTATTTTGGCACCTAATCTCTCTACAGATTGATTTATTTTAGTACCCCAATTTTTAGTAGTTGAAACTAGGTCAGTAAGACTCAATGGCATGATTAAAGGATATTTATCTGATAATTAATGAACAAGGAGACAGCTCAGAAACAGGGCACAGCAAAAACATTTACTGGGTCTCCAAATAGACAAATATTTATCTAAACATAGAAGTTGCATTTCTACTGAGCCTTTAGCCTAATAAATACTCCTAAGGAAGCTTCCTTAACTACTAAAAAATGCCAGACTGATGTCTTTGGCATACAGTCTGCTTAATTCTAGTTTCCATCCTTTATTCCCAAAGAAGTATTATAGGCTGTTGAGCTTTACTGAATACAACAATTATTTCGGTGACCATTGGAGTCTTTAAAGCGCAGACGCATCTTGGGGCGGTATTTCTCCAAGTACAGAAGTTGCTTGCTGTTGAAAGCTCCACGCCGCTTCCTGGATGGAAAAAAACAGATTTGAAACAGAACATTAATCTACTGCCCAGTGAAATAATATCACCAACTAGAGAAAAATATTTTTAGGTCACTTAAAAAAGCCACCTTCAAGTCAAGGCTGTAACAAAAGTACAGATAACTGGAAGTTAAGTGCCAGGAAAGAGGGTGGTAGCTTCCTTTCACAAATACCTCACTGGACCACATGCTCAAAGGAGTACATAGCATTTAAGACAGTGTTCTAGCCTATGATAAGCACAAGACAGATTTTACATTAAGGTCTTTAGAATAAACTTCAAAAGGAAGCTACAGAGCAGGTGAAAGATGGTCTTGAGAGCTGAAGTTATTTATGCTCTTTAAATAATTATGACGAATATGACAATAGTAAGAAAGTACATAAACGTTTCAAGTCCCCATAAGATGCTGAACAGAAATGGAGCTTTCTTTGTTTTCTCAAACTTTTAAGTATGTAAAAAAAAAAGGTACACGTTGGCTGACATACTGTGGAGTATGTACCTGGCTTCCTATTCCCCATTTCATATACAACCAGTACAAGCTGAATTTAATTCTTCTAAGACCTGGCATTTATGCAAGAAGTAGTTTGTCATTGTTTGTAATGGATGCAGCATCTTTTAACTATACCTGAAACCTGAGAAATTAAAACATTTGAGACTGAAACTGTTCTCATCTAACTTACACTGATTGAAAAGTTGAAGGAAATATTTTCCTTCAGAAGACTACCAAAAAAGATAAAGGTATTCTGCCTTTCATATGTTAAATAAATAAAGAAAACCCTGCAAAATCTAACTGAAAGCTAGGGGCTTTGTTAATGGTTGTTTTGGGCTTTTTTTAAACCTCAAGTAATTATGTACAGATTCTGGTTTGAACAGAAAAATACCCGTTTTACAGGTCCAAGTCCTACAACACTGACTGTATGCAGTACAATTGCAGATGTACTAAATTAAATACCTTACAAAAAAAGAAAAAAAGGCATCAAAGACAAGAATAACATTCAGAATTTTCTTCAGTGCCCAAGGATGTATCAACACACTGAATCTTGGAAACAGCAAAATGTTAGCGACACACTTACTGTCTTATGAACTGCACTGCATCTTCATACTTCATTCCACATTCTATCAGTGCAAGAGCAACTAAGACTGGAGCTCTGGTTCAAAAAAAAAAAAATTCACTTTAGCTTTTGTCAAAGCATACTCAGAAATATAATTTACTTTGTTTTTTGCATATGTGATGTTTCTTTGCTGGGAAAGCAGAAAAGGCAGAAGGCAGTTCTACATTCACTGAGATATAATATCACCTGGTTTTGAGGTAGCCATTCTCATTAAATAGAGGTCTAAATTAACTCTGGTCAACCTTAGCTTTGTTCACCTGACTTTAGGTACAGGAGAGGACAACAAATAAAATGCAAATAATCTTTAACTATTTGTTTCAAATCAATTGATTCTGAGGAAGAGTTGTATATGGGTTTTTATTCTCCAAAATGAATCATCATTAGAAGCAGTCAGGATGCCAAAGCAGAAGTCAGAAGAGGGGTTGAATTCAGTAAGAACGGATGAATCCTAGAAATAGTGCCACAAGTTTGGGGGACAGATGCAATCCACAGACTGCTGCATTCCCCCAAGGATTTCCTCATTTGCCATAGCGTTCTTCCTCTGACAGAATCAATTTTCAGTTACAAAAGCTTGACTTAAATGAAACTCAAATACATTAGCAACTTATGACTCAAAAAACCCAAACAAAAAACTGAAAGACAAAACCTCATGCCACACACTACTAACAGATTTGTACATATAGTAGTAACTTTAAGTGGTTTCATACGTCCAGGGATTTAAAAGAATACTTAGATGGTAGAAAGCTAGGACTGTCTTTTCAACTAATTAACTGCCCTGTTTTGAGGAAAAAACAACCAGTATCATTCTAAGCAGCAGAAGAGGACTTGTTTTGCTAACACTCACTACAGTGAACTGTGTTCTGTGTGAAGCCATAATGCAGTGGCTAAGACAAGGTGTATGGACAACAAGACCAGAAACCTCCATTTTATATTGAACATGCTGAAATCCATTGTTAGAATATAACAACTCCTTTTTTACCAGATCTAGTTCCCAGGTAGTTAGAACAGCAGAAAATACATTATTTTCTCACAACTGTTGGAACTCTATTCAAGATAGTGGCAGCAGACAGAAGGAACAGGGCTAAGAAGCATATTTAGCACTATCCTGAAAAATTTTCACGTCACTTAGAAATGAGACAAACAGCTTTGGGACTTTGGAAAACACTTTTCATCCCCCTGACAGGTGGTGGATGAAAGCTGGTCTGGATGTGCCAGAACACCCACTTGTTTGCAGTTAATGGTTACAATGCCCTTGGCTCAAGGAGACTGGCAATACTGCTGAAATGGAGATAGAGAGAAAGCAGGCAAAACCCCAAATCCATTAGGGACAAACACACAAAAAATCTCAGTGGGGCGCTCATCAATATACTTGGTACAATATACTTGTTAGTCTAATTCTGTAGACTTTGTAAGAGTTGTGACTGAAGCATCATCTCCTATCTAAAGATCTTTAATAATTACATACAACACTTTCTTGCCATCTTAACTACATTTAAGCACGAGGTCATTTCAGTATTGGATATGTGACTATTTTACATTTACCTCAAATAAACTTTTGCACTAGATCTTAACAATTCTGACCAGTAATGACTGTTCAACAAATCTTTAAAACTTCACCCACCTTCCAAGACCAGCAACACAGTGTACAGCAATACAACAACCAGGTTCTTCACGAAATTTAACTTTAAGGAGGTTTAGCCAATCATCAACAATCTGGTTGGATGGTGGAGCACCGTCATCAAAGGGCCAGTCCTACAACACGACAGGACGACAAACACATAAAGACAAAATTCTAATAATCTGTACACAGAGGCAAAAAAAGGAGACACAATGGACAAACAGCTGACAGCTGAGGAAACCACTCAAACCTACAATTTTCTAATAGTCTAACTAGAGCAATATTACAAGTACATTCCTCTCAATCAGAGTTATCATTGATCACATGATTTAGCTCAAAACTGAACTTTTTTTCCTGACAAGAAAAGATGTCTCCACATCTTTTTCTTCCATCAGTTGCTGGAATACACTCATAAAGTTAGTATGGTGGTGTCAAATCATCTTTTTTTAGGGGAAGAAAGTATAGGGAAATGCATTGGTTTTGAACTCTGCTTCCACACTACTTACCAAAACCTGAATGCCTTCTTTTTCCACCGGAGCAGTGTCATAAGTAGCTTCACACACTCTTACCACTGTGGTAACACCGTATTTCTTAAGTTCCTAGGAAGTGGAAAAAAAAAAGTGCTGAAAGAGTAAACTAGCTTCACTTACCATTTAGTTTTCTCAATAAGCTAACTTAGTAACTCAGACTAAAATTTTCAGTAGCAAAACTCATGCAAATGCTTGCCATCCTGCAAAGACATTTGCAAAAAGCTGAAATGACTAAAAACTTACGTGCTAACACCAGATACTTTTCTGCAAACACAGTCTTATGTACAGACTAAGTTTTGTTATGCTGGATCAGACTTTTTTCTTTTAAAATCAGATCCTGATAAATATTGATTCATCAAGTAGTCCATTTCCAAAAGATCATTCATTTTAAAGGAACAAGAAGCTTCCTGGTTTGCAAAGCTACATACTTCGCTAAAAGTATTCTGAGCAAATTTGAAATCTTCCCCCTCTCTCTGCTTAAAACAGGTTTGTTAGACTACTTACTCTTAAGAATTACAAGCACAGACCAATAAATTATTCCAGTTCTTGATTTGTCATGACAAAATTTAGCTTTCCATTTTGCTATTACCCTACATTTAAAAAAATCCCAAAAACAATCTCTCTTCATTCTCACTGCAACAAATACCATTCACACTGCAACTGTCACAGTAACAACTGAAGCATAGTCTAAGCATGCCTGATGTACTTGTGAGAGTATAAAGGCAAGCAAATGTCATCTCATTCTGTTTCCTGTAAATAATCCTGCACCGAATGCAGAATCAAGCTGTAGTACACTTAAAATCTTGCTAAGGAGTGACTTAGCAAACTTGGACCTTCCCATGAAGTAGCTCTGTGAGGAACTTAGTAGCATACAGGCACACTTTATCCAAGGATGCAATTCATAGTTCCAATATGCTAAATATGTGGTTTAGATGATAAATTCAGTACTAGCAAGCTGCTGGCTTTAGTCAGTAGCATGTACCAAAGCACTTAAAGTAGCTTCAGCAGCTCTGGGTGCAGAGTAAGTCTATTGCCACAAATTTCAGTCAAGCAGACGCTATAACAGAGGATCCTCTTAAGCTACACTAAAACCATGATCTGCTATACAGCGAAGAAAGGTAGGCAGTGAAAGCATATTGCAATTCTGTTATTAGTTCCTAAGGTTCTGACCCACAATATGTATCACTAGGCAGGAAATACAGTGAAATGTTAAACCACTTCAGCCCAATCTAAATGTGAGCTCCTACCACTAAGAGATGTTTGTATTGTTCCACACGTAACTCTGCTAGATAATTCCTGTTTTCAGACCTAAACAATGTACTTAATGTACCATGTACTAGACAGTATAATCATTACTTCTCTCTCAGAATTACATTTGTGCTGGCCAAAGTATATGTGATTTGTCTGCAGATTTGCAGATATCTGCATATTTGTCTGCAGATCTTCAATGCACAGCACCAGTATTTGAAAAGAAAAATCAATATACAGTCTCAGTACCTCCTATATGACTTTTAAAGAAGTTATCTGCTAGTAAAGGAAATTTTAAATATAGAATGCTGTTCAGGAATTAAAAAAATACATCAGTACGAATTCTGTACCAGCCTTACCTCTATAAATTTGTTTAAGGTTGCATTGGTTGGATTATGTGTGATCAGGAATCTCATGTTCTTGTAGGTGATTTCCACAGGAGCTGGGCGGTTCATTCGGGCCATATTGACTTAGTTAAACATGCAACAAGATTATGAAAGGATTAAAAAAAAATTCTAATACAGAAGTGATGTAGAGAAACCGAAGTCTACTTCACTATACTCCACGCGAAATTCTCAGTGCTTGGAAGTATGAAGTTGGGAGCAATGGGAAATGAAATGAACCTCCTAACAAGAAGCAGCAATTCTTCAATCCAGTAATACTGAGGCAAAAGAAAGGCAGTGCACTGAGGTTTACCCCATCCAGGTCTGAATTCCGTTGTTAAATGCTCTGCCAATTTCAATTCAACACTTCTTATCCTGGTCAACCACTCTTAGGGGGGCTTCTTGGTGGAGTAGTAATGGATTTCTACAGTTCACTTGTCTGCATAGAGGTCGTGCTGTGCCTGGCAGTAGTCTCCACTGCCCTTCAGAAACTCCATAAATGTGTGACCAAGAACACCACAGAACTGCTGTAAAGAGAGGGGGGGAAAAAAGAATAATGAGTACAGGTGAAACAAGGTTAGAAGACATCAAGCTTTATAAAATTAAAAAACTAAAAACAGCAACTAAGCAGTTTCACAAGGTTTATTTTTTTCCAAGAATTAGGTTTGTGTTAAGAATCCTGTTAGCTTTTGTAGCACAGATTACTAGAAAATAAATACATTTACTTATTACAAAGTTTCCATGTAGGGTTTTTGCAATACCAAATCCTGTAATGTATCAAAATACAAATTTCAGATGTGCTAAACACAGCAACAACTTTTAAGAACCCCAGTTATTTATAAAGAGAATACTTCTCCCAGGATCCCCATACAACTGCCTTCCTCATTTTGAATTGAGAGACATCACAGCATCTACTGAAGTTACAGAAAAAAATTGTGTATAAATCCACCTGACTCAAATAGGAGGCATTGAACGCAAATCCAGTCTTTGTGGCCTAACAATACAATGGGAGCTTTTGAGGCACACAGATTTCTAACTGAGGAATATTTCACATTAAAGACTGAAGACCAATGGCAACCTTCAGTCTTTTTATACCATGACTTCATTAATATACCAAGAAAGCAGTAATGGACTAGCTAAAAACATACATAGGTGAGTTTATTGAAAAGGTTATTCTTGTCCAGTGATATGCTGCTTAGCTATGGTTAAATTTATATATATAATTACTGCAAGAAGCAACCAGGAATTATGATAGCAAATGAACTGCTCCAAATTGTGTATTTATTTGCAGATGTTGCAAATGAACCACCCATACATGCTTTTTACACATCATAAAACCCTTACACAGCAGATGTGTTAAGTTTTGCACACAGCTACTCTACCAGTACTACTGCTGGCACTTATCTAGGGAGCAGAAGGGAAAAAGAGGGGAGTTCCATTTTCCAAAAGAGAGGTACACATGTCCACTAAACATACTTGGGTATTAGAAAAAAACATAATCAATCCTACAAATACTTAGCAGAAAAAATTATTTATGTTGATCAGTCAACCTACTTTCATGTTTCCAGATAGCTTCCTGGGAAGAGTTTTAATGTGCTAAGACACAGGCATGACTTCTAAAAAAACAAACAAACAAAACAACAAAACACACAACAAAACCCCAACCAGCTAACAAACACTAGAATGAAGTTAACAGAAAGAGAGATGACAATTTCACATCCTCTTTGCTGCCACTCCAGAGATACTACCGTCACCCAGCAGGTAGAGATCTGTAAGATTAAGTTTGACAGCTACTTGTAAAAAAATCTACTTCAGTATTTACCTTTAACAACTTGAGAGAGATCAAGAACTCTAAATATAATAGGCATGGAAAAGGAGTAAGAAGGATCCTCTTAAGTCTAAGGTCAACAGAGTAACAGGAACCAGAAGAATTCAGACTCGGAAGAACTCCAAGAATCATCATCTGACTCATCAGCAATGCCCTAGCAAGGTAGCAGGTGTGCATTTAAAAACCTCCTAGGACCAGATCTAGGGAACAACTGAAATAGCAACTGAAAAAAAGAACTGAAGGTAACTTATTTAAAGTCACTTTCAATTAGTTTAAGAAGCAGAACAGCAGAAACGGACAGGACACCTTTAAGCTGATACAGCTGCACAAGGTCTCATGTTGCTTTTTGCACTGCACTGGCAGATTTCATGTCAATCTCTTCTTAAGACTGCTAAGAAGAATCATAGACAGACCCTTGCCCTGTTAAAGGATGAGGGAGTGGAAGCTGTCAGAAAAATAAATGCATGCAAGTAAGCTTGAAGACACAGAATGGAGTCACTAGGGTGAAAACCTTTCAACTGGCAAAATGGAGATTTTGGGGAGAAAAGAACATTTAACATGTTGCCATACCAGGGCAAGTAGGAAGAAAGAAGTAATCAGGTTTCATCCAGTCTTCTGGGCAGGCTGCCCTTAGTCTGAAACTAGGAGTACTCAAGATCCCACACAAACCAGTATACGTGGAAAAGAGCAGGCAGCAAACAATTAGTTAAGTGAAAAATCCTTCTTTTTAAGTGCAGATTGCTAATGACATTTTAGAAATTGGGTGCACACTTCAAATTCTTATACAAAGCAGAAGAAAGTAGATTATGCAATGTTATGTTTGAGTTACATGTGTTATTAACCCTTACAAAGGAATTCATTTTGTTAATTACTGACTTAACAGTCAGTATTAGACACATCAGAACCCTAGTAATTCACACATCTAAAGACCTAGCCAAGCATGTACTTAAGCCTCACTGTTTGCCTTGGCAACTACTGCAGCCACACTACAGAGGACCAAAGCTCACATTTTCCTTTGATGTGAATGCCATCACTTCTCACCAGTACTAGCAGGAAAGTTTCACTAGCAGACCAACTCCTTTAGGCAGCAATACACTGTACTATCCCAAGACAGCTTTGCTAACCTAGTTTCATTCTGTTCTGGGAGTCAAATAAAAATTAAAGATGAGCAGTACATGGGCATGCTGTTTCTGTAAGGCAGTTAAGTCAGAGTACAAGGCTTCATCCATCTTTAGCAAAGACCTGGAAGATGAGAAATCAGCTATGAAAATAGTGTTGCAGTAATTATGATGACCTCAGGCTTTGAGGGAACTCATATGGTGTTATGACCTTTCTAAAGGCCTAGAAATACAGCTTTATAATTACTTTATTGTCTCATACAGTTTTGGTAGGTAAGCTATGAAAACAGTCAACACAGTGCATGAAAGCAAAAGGTTGCGTAAGGGAAATTCAAGCAGGTAGTGTTGATGGCAGAAGGTTCTTTATCAGAGTAACACCAACATTGCACCATCAAGTTGGGCACTCCAGCATGTTCTTTTCAATTTACATATAAATTTTCCTTGAAGAAATTTAACACTGAAGGATTTTGGAAAAAGTGGCAGTTTCCATTCCAACAGAAAGCCCAACATTTAGACCGTTGGAGCCACCAAAATAAACCTGGAAAACAAATCTAGGGTTAAGATGCCAGGACGACCTATTGAGAGAAGGTAACCTGTCCATTATAGCTGCATTAATTATGATTGCATGAACTACTACAATTCAAGCTAGGATAAGTCAGAGAATAGTCTGTTCAAGCAGGAGGAAGGCATCTTGAAAAGCAAGGCTTTAATTCATGCCCTTCTCTGGGACAGAAAGCTGAAGTACCTGTCATCACTGACAAGCAGATTCACATGGCTGTTTATTTGGGGTTTGAAACAATCGCTCCTGTCTGACAAAAAACGGTTTGCAAAAGTAATCTGTTAGTTCATTATTGATATGGGGAAAGCAGAGAGCTGCAAAGTTATCTCATGCTGTTGACAATCTGGCTCACAACTCGGTAGCATCTTGAAAAGCATGAAAACAAAAGCACTTGTAAACACAGACATAAGACATTTTACCTTCAAGATATGCAAGATGGTTCATGGTTGCTAAATCCACCTGCTCATAGACTGAAAACATTTATACCCAGAACCAACTATGTGGTCTCACATTCTCATAAGTCAAGACCTGACATGCACTCACCTACTGAAACCACAGGACTGAAACTAGAAAACTAAAACAAGACTAAGTTTCACGACAGTTTGAGAACACCTGCAAGGAAGTTCATTATTCTAACTTACTACCAAACAAAAAGATACTGAATGACAAATGCCTCCAACTTCCTCTTACTATTCAAGGCCTCAGTAGCAACTGCCAAAGCAGACAGGGAAAAGTGGGAGGGTAAGGGGTACAAACTGCGAAATCATTACGCAAGGTAGAGGCACACCTTCATAAAGCTACTCTTGACAAGATGCATGTCCTATCTGCTGGGCACATAAATGCCTGTCCTTATGACATCCACACCAATAACACTGTCCATTTTAGACCAGGGAAAGCAACCCATTGCCTATGAAAATACATTCATATCTCACCAATGGGAAGGGAGAATCCAAAGGTTTATCAACAATTTGTTGTGACATGTTCTATGCCGGAAGGATATTCTTGTGGTTCAAGAATGCAGTGAAGGGGGAAGAAAAAATTATCTCAACACTTCCTGTATAACAAGTCAATGCAACTTTTAGAGATGATGAAACCAAGGCCATGAGATTTGGTTCGAAGTTCTGCTTGGACCACCAAAACAACATGCACAGAAGCCTTAACAGGTATTGGAAAAAATTAGACATCACAGAAACCAATCCATCCCCTTGTCTAGCAGTTTCTCTTGAGTTTCTAAAAGCAAGTGATCTCCAAATGACTTAACATTGTCACTTCAATAGCAAACTACATAAATCCTATCATTCTATTAAAAAACTATTCCATTACATTTTAAGCAATAACATGAGAAATATAGCACATACAGCAATAAATGTCTGCATGTATTTCATCGAATTCAATTAAGCCGGGAATGCCTAACAAAAAGTTGCAACTGAGAAGAAAGCAGTAAGGACTTCCATTTAACACAGAAATATTTCTTGTATTGATCCAATAGTTAGTTTTAATTTTTTGAAGAAGGTGACAATCTGTTGCTTATGGTTCAGTAATACCCTTATCTGGGTCTTCTGGTTAATGTTTAAAACAAGTGACTGCTTATAGTCAGCCTAAACGCTAGGACAGATACGGCACTCTTATGCGCTGTGTATTTTGTCAGAACAGGAAAGTTCCACTTGATAGAAGTTACTAGACAGGACTAACTTCTATTTATTTACTGTCTTTCTGACACATTTAGTTTCTGTAAGATAATGATATCCTGTTGCCTTGGCTCTTATTTTATCTGTCATGCATTTTTGTTTCTCATTCTCATATTTCCTTTCATGCCTGTGCATTTTTTATATTACCTCTTCCACATTTTCACCCTGAAACAACTCTGTTCCTGTAAGACAATTACAAAACCCTTTCCTGTTCCATCGTTGGAATAATATGATCTGACATTTAGGTGTAATCTTCAGGTTTCTTGATTTGGCAGTTTTATGAGATTACAAAGAGACAGGGTTCATACTTCTGAGTCACTGCTTTCAAAAGCCTCAACAGATGCAGGTAGACATGTTGGGAAGCTGTCTTTCAGGAGAAGTAAGAAACACCAGATTACAGGACCTTCATGCTACCAAAACTGTACAGTTGTCAGCTCATAATACTTACAATATGCATAGGTGGCTACCAGTAAGCAAACAATCCTGCTTCTATTGTCACAGATTACTTGATTTTGTTAATTCTGTGTTTCTTGCTTTCCTGCTTTTGGAGGGAATACTACCACCAGCAAGCCGTGCATTGTTTGATTTGTTACTCCTCAAATACTGTGCTCTGTAGTCACAGATATGTTATGCAGCACAGGCACCAAGATTACTAGGCGAGTTAAAAAAGGAAAACAAACCAAAAACCAGCACGCGAAACCTTCCAAAGCTGAGCTGAGATCCACCTCCAGAAGGAAATGCCTTCCTTGAAAGGGCAGATGGCAAGGTCTTGAAAGCAGTTTTGGTCAAAATCAATGTATTTGTGAGGTTTTGAGGCTTAAGGCAGATCGTTACAGAAACATCCGCTTCAAGATGTATTTAATGAGCCGTCTGCGGACTTTTTCTGCCGAACAATGCCGACTGCACACCCGAGTTCGGGCATACCCCACCTCTACTGCATAGAGCTCATTTTGGAAAGGACTCACGTCCTCGCTCGCAGCCTGCACTGACTCCCCGCCCGAGTACGGCGGAGACAAAGCAGCCGCCCGGCCACAGCCGCGCACGTGGGGCCGCGGTGGGGGGCGAGCGCCGGCCGCGGCAGCCAAGCCTGGCAACCAGCCGCCCACGGGCAAACCCCGGCTTGCCCGGACAACCCCGGGCTACGGCAGCCCCGCAGCCGCGGGGTGCCGCGCTCCCGGCCTGTCTGTCCCAATCTCTCCTCGGCGCGGAGACACCGTCCCGGCAGTGACAGCGCCCCACGGGCCAGGCCGGGCCGTCGCCCCGACTGCGGCGGTCACGGGTTCGCATCACGCCTCGATCAGGCTCCCGACGCGGAGCCATCTTGTACCCCGGAGCCGCCGCCCGGCTCGGCTTCCCCCCAGCAGAGGGCTCCCGGCACGGCCCAGGGCGCGGAGCCGCGGCCGCGGAGGCGCTGCCCTTCCCGGCGGGCGGTCCGGCCTGGCCCGGCAGACTCCGCCGCACAGACCCCGGCGGGGAGAAGGCCNGCGGGGCAACCGGCAGCCGAGCTCACAAAGCGGCTTTGTGCCCGGGCCGGGCCGCCCAGGAGCCGGGGAGAGGTCGCCACCTCCTCCTTTCTCGATGGAGGAGGGAAGAGGGGCGCCGGCAGGGAAGGAGGCCAAGCCGTGCTGCAGCCGGGCGGGCTCGGCTCACCAGCGGCCCACCCGACTAGAGCCACAGCCCAGCGCTTCGAGAAGCCGCTCGCAACCCGCGCGGCCCGGGCGACAGAACAAAGAGAAAACATGGAGGAGATGGGGGAGAGGGCGAGGAGAGGCTCGGTAGCCGGGAGGC
>VWYI01021707.1:37562-49042 GCA_013399455.1 Anthoscopus minutus
GGGCGGGCGGCACTCACAGGAATATGGTTACTCATTGAAGACTGTAGCCTGATCATACAGCCGGGGTGCGGGCGCCACCGCCGGGGGCAGGAGGAGCAGAACCAGGAGGAGGAAGAGGAGGAGGCGCTGGAGGCCGCGGAGCTGCCGGCGGGGGTTCGGCGGCGGCGGCGCGGGGAAGGACCATACAGCAGCTGCGGCGGGCGGGCGGCTCTGCGGGCGGCGCCGGGCGGACGCGGCTGCACCAGGAGCGACACTCGNGGCCGCGCCGGGACACCCCGCGCGCGCCCCGCCCTCCCGCGCCGGTGGCTTCGCCGGGAAGCGCCCGACGCGAGCCTCAGCCCCCCCCGGGACGGAGAGTTCCAGGCTCTTGCCTGCGCCGCCGGTGCAGGGCAGCCGGCTGGTGCTCCGCAGCCGTGTGCCCGCCGTGACGGCACGAGGCGGGAGAGCCGTTCCCGCGTGGGTCGTAGGACGCAGGGTGGCGCAGCGCCGGCCCCGCGTGGGTTTAATCCGTCGGCCCCGCGTGGGTTTAATCCGTCGGCCCCTTCGCCCGCGAGCTGCAAAACCGCTCCGGGGTTTGCCGACAGGAAGCTTTTGGGGCGTTCCGCCTGCCGGTTACCCTGTGTCTCTTAAGTCGTGACTCTGGTGTTGCAGATGGGAGCTCAGCTCAGCAGGCCAGAAGCGGTGTGAGAAACAACAGGGCTCGCTCAGCCTCGTTCTCCCTCTCGCTCCAGGGAAAGCCTCTCCCAGAGCACAGGGAATCCCGAGAAGCAGACTTGAGGAGGTGCAGCCGGTGGTAGGAAGCGCTGATGGTATCGCTGCCGCGCCTCAGGGACAGCGGCATGGCCGGCAGTCCCTGGCTGGACACCAGCAACCGGGGAAACACCTCAATGTGGGTCACTGCCAGCTTTGTGAAATAACAGCCTATTTTTAGCTTGAGTTCGTCTGAAACTGTTTTAGTTGTATTTAGCTAGTTAAGTCTTTCTTCTGCATGGCATCTTATTACTACTATAACGCATTACAAGAGCTTGCAGAAGTTGGTTTTTATATAAAAATAAACAGCCCCAACCTGAGTCTCCTTAATATCGCTCTGTACAAAGGTATGGTTGGTTTGTGATTTTGCCCAAATGTCCTGGGTTTGTAGAACCAGAGGAGGTTATCATGGTGTCTTACACGTGAGAGATGTGCTATTCAGAACATGTCTACACTATCTTTCATTCCACCTGGCTTCAGGAGGCCATAAGCTAATTCCTAACCAGGAGCCATGGCTCTGCTAGGATAATGTACTTAGCTTCTCTGGTCTATAAATAGATCTGGGCTGTATTTATTTACATTGTGTTATGTATTTACTGACTTAGAGCATGTGTCTGGTGAACTCGCAGCTGCTTCCACTTCTCCATATAAAACTTATTGAAAATGTGCTCAGAATGCTATAAAATAAGATGATCCCAAGGCTGATGGCTGCTTGGAGGTTGCTTACTTTTTGGTGATAGGAAGGTTTTGGGAATAAAGTCTACATAATTTGTATCGTTAGTAAAGTTTGAGGAATTTGCTCTGAATCACAGAGTTCTGTGATTAAACAGCTCTTTACCTGCTTTAATCCATACTGTTTGGTTTTTGTGTTTGGGTTTTTTTCTTCCAACGATGCAAAGATTTGTTTACGGCTTCATTGCACAATAAACTGATCAAGATTTTAAAATCAAATTACTTTCTGCTGCAACATCCTTTGTTCTAGTACAGTAGTTTACACTGAAAATAAGTCTGGCAGTTTCTCTGAAATTATATACCCAAAGAATAAAAGATGTAGCTCTGAAAACTTCATGTCTAAAAGGATTTTTTCTTTTTGAGAAAAGAATGCCTGTATCATTTTACTGATATAATAATATTTTTTACTAGATTGACCCTAACTGGTCATCCTAGTTGTGATTAATTATGTCATACTAGCTGACACTTACTATGCAGTTCCTGTACGTTATGATCTGAGATGGCAAGAGATACTTGGAGACGACAACAGTCTCCTATTTCCTATAATATAGGGCAGAATCAGAGGTATGTGTAGGGGAGAGAGAGACAAGTGAATAGTTAAAAGGTGCCAGTTAAGTGAACTGATGAAACAAAGCAGGTTGAGGAAACAGAAAGAGGTGAGACTCCTAAGGAACTTTAAATATAAGAAAGAAATAAATGCTTGAAAAGAGAAATCTGTGGGGTATAATCAGAAGAGGCTGATATTACCAGTACAAGAAACAAAAAATGTGATCGCCACCATTTTGTGGTATTAGGAAGATTAATACAACTTTTGTGATAAGAGGCTATAATAAGAATAGACTTGAATATATTTTTGAAGTAGTGGGAATGAAAAACAAAATGTGGGCATGAACAGAATGTCCTTACCTAGTTGACTATTCTCAAGAGTTTTTGAAATTTTTAATGGGCAGTTGTGCAGTAAAACAGTGGATTTAGAGTATACCAAAGTTTCAGAAATCCAAATTGTGAGTTACATCTTATGATTGCTTTCTTTTCTTTTAAGAATAGTGAAAATAAATAGTGAAAAAAATCCCTATTGACACACTTTGTGTAAAAGTGTAAATACTTTATATGCTTTGCTAGCCATTTTTGTAAAGAAGAGGAATCTTAATATAATTAGGGAAAAGTTATTTACTTCTGATCATCTTTGTTGATCTTTCTGTACTTATAAAACTTCCATTATATTATTTTCCAGTCAGAGAGACCAGAACAGGAAGTAGTTTTCAACATGCAGTCACACTAAGACCATGGATCACTTTGAAGTGGTTTTGATTTATCGCTACTCTGTATGTTCTTTTTTGAGAATGCTACTGCTATGGGATTCATGAATGTTAAACTTTAAAATATTACTATTTGTTTTAAAGATGTATCTTTGTTTTAAATGTGTATCTTTATATAACAACGTATATAAATATTACTCAAATACTACATAAAAGTACAGGTTATTAATATTCTTGGTTTTTGCAGACACTTCTTTAGTCCCTCTAAAAATCAGTCAGTTGTTCCTAATGTTTGTCTGCATCTTCTGTAACAACATCAGGGGAAAAATCCACAAACACTTGTATACTGGAAAGAAATGTGAGAATCTGAATTTGTTCAGTTGGACTTAGTTTCACTGTATTTATATGGACTAATGCTATTTTAAATTTTAGTGGAATTGGGGATTTCATATAGGCCTCGATGTCATATCTATTACTAGTCTGTTTGTATAGAGTTGATGTAGACACTTAAGGTTCTACTGGTTAGATCTTCAATCTGCTGATATTTATTGTAGCCTTTTGTGTAGAGGTTTCTGAAAGCTGTGCTAATGCCAATGGGTAAAAAACGTGAAGTGAGTTGACTATCACTGTGTTAGACTGTCATCTAACAGAAAACTCATACATGACTAAGCAGATTAAACCAAAAAAATAATTAAAGGAAAAGAATGTAATTAATGCAAATCAATGTAGTTCTTGGGAAAACAGCTCTTGCCAAGAAAGCTGACTTAATGCTTTGATAAGATTACAAGATCAACATAAAAGTAACTGCATGGCTGTAACACTAAATGTTCATGTTTTCAAACAGTTTTCAAACAGTTTTATCAAAGGAGTGTAATCAAAGATCAGTCTAAAAAACAAGTGTGACTGATGCAAAGATTGATGAATAGCAAGTAGCAATGATGCCAGCATGGTTCTTCAGAGTAATCTAGGCTGTTTAGTAACTTGTATTCACTCAAAAATGTACTTTAGTACTGACACTTGCAAAGTCATATGCCTAGAATAAGGAACACAAACAAGATTTATAAGTTTTCAAAAATACTTTGGTTACTTTTACAGGAGTGTAGGGATTATAATGAACAAGTCAATATGAACTCCCAGGGCAGTGCTTTGGTAACAATAAAAACCATCATTCTGTAATCTTTAGATATCTAATGTAAAATTATGAGGTGTTAAGGGGATTTTTTTTTATTATTATTGCATCAGTACTAACTATTAAATTATAACGGGCAGATCTGTTGACCACAGGCATTAACTGATTTTCTGACATATGTAAAATGCCAACCAATTCATCTGGAGTCTGTGTGTGGCCTTTTTGATGTGCCATGTTATCTAGTCCTTTGTTGATACTGCTCCACTTCTTAGTCCTTTTTTGCCTTATTCTTCAGGTTAGGTTCAGTGCCATGGAGTCTCTTGGATTCTGTGATCTTCTGGTGAACAGGATAATGGAGAGAAAGAGACTCCAGGGCAGTGTCAATTTGGGTTTGAGAGTGGTAGGTCCACAGCCATGTCATAGAAGAGAAAGTGATATATTTTTGACAATGCAAATCTGCAGAAAATGTTCAAAGACTGGAAACAGTGAGACACATAAAGGACTCTTCCTTTAAACTCAAAAAGTAGATGCAGTGATATCTCACAAGGTGAAAATACCTCTAAGGTATTTTAGGCCTCTATAGTTTCTTAATTTGAAGAGTAAGGTAGATTGGTTTGTAAATGTATGACAAATTCTCTTGGTCTGAAGTGACTGAAGATGCAAGTTACTGGCTTCAGTACAGGAATTACTGGGTGAAATTTCATATGCTGGAGGAGTTCATAAACTGTAAAATACGGATTTTTACATCTTGAAGTGTGAATTTAGCAGGAAAAGAAGACTTTTAGTAAAAAATGCTTCAGGTTTTTTTAGTTAGTTCAAACTCTTTATGGTATTTTTATCTCAGTGGAACCATAGAATTTCTATATTGTGTCTTAGCTGAAAATCCTGCTTTTAATATTTCTGAAGTTTAATAACATTAATAATAGTGCTTGTAATTAATAATGAGTGCTTGTTTTTAATTTTCCGCTGATTATAATTTTGTTGTATGTATAAAAGCCCTCTAAATTACTGAGTTTCTTGCTGTTGTCGGTTCTTACTATGTCAGCTTCATTTCTGTAGCTTGGTCTCATTCCTTCTCCACTCTAGCCTAGCATGTTTTCCTCTTTACGTTTTGATGGATGTCTAGAGTCAAAATCTTTTTTCAAGCTTCTTTCTTTTCTTTGGTTCTTTAAAAGGTCTCGTGATTGTCAAACATCAGTTAATTTCTCTCCTATGTCCCAAGTTTCTGTGAATAGCACAATCAAGTGGTTCTGTTTCCACGGCCTGGGCCCACATGGGGAGAGCACACATGGAGCTCTCTACTGCTGGCAAATAGCACCTAAGGAACACTGTTCTGCTGCCAGACTTGGGGGACACTCCTGTGCTGGGGGGGAACCTTTCTGCTGTGGACATTTCTGTGCTGATGCACTAGAAGTGGAATACAGGATTTTTAGTGTAGGAAATCTATTTGTGATGCTCTAGCATGCTATCAAAACTGAAAGACTTTGCAGTGGATTCTTCATATTTGTTTGGCATCCTTGGCCATGCATATTTATCAAAAAATACTCTGAATTCATTATGAGGATTTAACACAGATCTTTTCACCATTAATGTAAATGAGAATTTAATATACAAGGTGTAGTGTGCTAAAGGTTTCTGGTTTTGTGGTCTTGGGCTAGATCTTCTCTAAATGCTTTTGTGATAATGACAGTTATTTTCCATTTTCAGCTCCAAAACTGGTTTCTGTACTTTGAAGAGAAGATCATTTCAGTTTGTTTCTGGAACCCTGATTGTATTGGCCCTGGACTGGTCAGAGGGATTAGAACACTACTACTGAGACTTCACAAATGCAACCATTGTGAAGTCCTTTTTCAATTGTTCTTTGAAAAATATTGTTGAATTTCTCATATTGCTTCTGTCTTTCAATAAAAGAATTGTCTCTATAATGCCCAGTTTGTAATAAAGCTCTGACAATGTAGTAAAGAAGGATTTTTCATGACTGAAGAAATTATGATCTTCTATAGGTACATGCTGTAGTAGTCACTTGGCAGGTTTAACATTCATAATTGGCCCTTAGGCAGCATATAATCTGAGTAGATGGTATTTAAGTATTACAGGATTAAGTATAAAGATGAGTAATTTCAGAAAATATTTGCACAATATTGCTTACAAGTAAGTTTTCTGCTGTTAGGCTCTTTTACAACATATCTGCTAGTTTATTCCTATTGAAGTAAATAAATCCTATACACTAGGTAAACTGGATATTTTTGATTTAATTTAGTTTGTTTTTCTCCAAACCCTTTTTGGAACAGTCCAATGGTTTGACATTCTGGATATATCACAGCATTTATCTCAGGAAGCTGTTTGAGCTGACAGCCTGGGAATGTTTTCTCAAGTGTGTTTGTGGCAAATTGCAGCCCTGCCGCAGGGATGACAAACAGGGCCTTTGGTGCTTATAGTGCTTTCCATATTTACTCTTACTTTTTAGGAAATTTTGGTATAAGGCTCCTATACAGCTGCTGTTAAAATACTTCTTTTTTTTTGTGATACAATTTTTCAAGAATGCTACCCATGAAAACTTCTGAACTATAATAGTATCAAATACGTTAATGGCAATTACAAGAGCATACAACAATTACAAAGACTAATTGTAATTTTTATTTTTTGAAAAGTTTCTTTGGATAGGTGTGAAAATTCATTTATTTCTAAAATATAAAACACTAATACTATAGTTTTGCATTATTAGTACTGCAGCCAGATATAAACTGCAATCTCTTTGCTCAGTCTGTTCAGATTACTTCAGCTATCAGTCACTTACTGCCTGTTCAGCATCCTCTTCACATGGCTCCTGATTTTTTCCCCTCTGTTGCTAGGGAGAAATGCTTATTGATTTTTCTGTGGGTTTTGTTGTTGTTTTGTGCAGTAAAATAGCAACTTATTGAGACAGGAAAATTTTGCACATGCACTTGTACAACTCATTATATTCTTTTGTCAGCTGATATGTTGTGCTGTTACTAGATTCAAAGTTTATCTTGCCATTTATTGTTGGAATCCCATTAATGTTAAAAATCATTGCTGTTCATTTTATTGATGAGAATTTAATTAAAAGTTGAAAAATAGAAGCCAAAGTTGGTAATGGAAGCTCTATTGCAATTCTATCCCATGCTCAAAATTATTGCCAAAAATGACAAAATTATTATACAAGAAGGAAATCTAGAACATGCCATAGAAAATATATTTTCTTGGTATCTATACATGTCCTTTTGTTGTTTCTTTGATTAGTGAACATTTCTCTTTTGTATAGTATTGCAATTGTCAGTGTATTAGGAAAGAGATATACCTGTGTTCAGTTTAATGGGAAAAACAAATCACTTGGAAACCAAAATATGGATAATCTTCTGATCTAAATCTCTCCAATAAGGGAGATTAACTAGTATTAATCTAAATGAAGAAAATGGCATGTGTTTAAAAATCAAGATGGAAGCTGTAAGAAAAAGATAAGTCATTCTCCAAATGTCCTAAAAAAATACGGTGGCTTTTGTATTTGGATTTAAACAAGAAGGCATCTGAGAACTGTCAGCCTCTGTGATCCAGTGGTAGAGTTCTTTTGGATCCCCTTTGCCTTTTGCTTGAGTAAACTGGTTCAGCAGATCAAAAATATGCTGTCTTTGTCATAAAAAAGACTTTTGTTTTGTCTTAGACCAGGTACACTGTGTCAGGCTATCAATAAACATGTACTTCTTGTGACATAGATGACATTCCAGTGGTACTCCAGGTCTTCGCCTATTTTGCTCCCAACCTGCCAGATGAACTCTCCACCAGCCTTGGCTATGTGTGTGATTATCTTGTTTTTTTCCCAGGGCTTGCACAGTCAGAATATTACTTTGGTCAGCAGACTGTTGGTCAAAATAATACATACCAAATTAATGGTAGGGAGCTGTACCCCACTGAAAATGTAACTGAATACACTGTAGTTTGTTGTGCAAATTTCTTTATGCAGAGCTGCCTCTTTTGTACCCCTAGTGCCATGCATCTTTTTAAATTTTTTAAACTAGTATTCTTGAACCTGTCATTGAGCCCAAAGCCTATATTCCTGTCTTATATTCCTGCAGTTCACATACTCATATATGGTCTCAGTACCACCAGCTGTAGATATATGCATTTCAGCAATAATCCTGTTCTCTGAAACTGTTACTTCAACGTGTTTCTGATGCCACATGGATTTTTTTTTAATACTGAGAGTTAACATCTCCCCACTGAGAAAAGTGGGACACATTTGTTTCTACATCTGTTTAGATGCAAAATTCTGGAGCCTGTGCAACTATTTCCTATCTGTGTTTAAGTGTTCCCACTGTAAAATTACACAATTCCTGCCTGAAACACCAATATATACTTGGGGATAGGGTAACAATTCCAGCAGTTTCCATGGCCACCCAGTTTGTCATGAAAGTATTATGGTGGTAATTTCTTTTCACATTCTGTTACTGTCCAAAAGACATGAAACATCACATGGATGTCTGCATCATAACATAAACAGTTAGAATTGGGGCAGCATGTTTAATGTGTTTGTCATGTGAGTGGGGAATAGTCAGAGCTATAAGGGCAGAAGTATCTCAGTTGTATTGGCAAGCTAAAATAACCACTGCCCTTAGAGCTATAAAGAAAAACAATCTGATTTGTTCCTAGAGACACTCAGAAGGGCAGTATGTAAACTGGGATATCATCATAACCATTGGAGTAAGCAAGTGCACCATTGTGTCTTCAGGATGTACTTGGTTTGTAGAATTGTAGCTAATCAGTGATGGTTTGGTTTAAGGTTGCCTGAGCATATGTGAAAATACTGTCGTGTGACACACCCCACTGTGGGTAATTGTATGTAGTGAAACTCGTGTCCTTGAAGCTGACCTTTGGAAGGGAGGGAGAAGGAGGAGACAGATGTGGAGCTTAGTGCTTGGTCTTACTAAATAGGCCTTAACAAGTATTTTAGATTAATAGTATTTGCAATGATAGAAAAAAGTGAAGACACTCTTCAAGCTGCCAGTAGAGCCACTATTTTCTGTGCATTCTCTGTCAGATATGGAAAGATTTCATATATATCAAAATATAATATCTATATATATATATATCTCAAAAGAAACTTGATGCAGTGGCCTCCTAGTTATTAGAAGAAAATTCTTAGGATGCAGACAAGAGTAATGTAAAACTGATTATTTTTTTCTGCAGTACTTCAGGATAACTAAGGACACTTAGAAGCAGACTCCCACATTTTCACTACATAAAATATACATTTAAAAGAAGCAAGACTCCAAAATTTACTGAAATCATTCTTGTAGCTTGTAATTTAGATACATTTTAAAATAAGAAATCCCAGTATTTAAATGAACTCCATTATAGAAAACACAATAAAATTCCAATATACATTTCAAGATCTAATTTTACTTAATCATTTTCAAGCAAGCAAGAAGCAGTCTGGATACATTTTCAAATGTCTAGACAATGAGCTTTACAGGCACTATTCCTAAGGATTAACACTACAAACTTTGGAGACAGCCTCTGGAAACAAGCTCATTATGCTGCTCAATGGATGCTCTGCTGTCTTTGTTAGACTCATAAGGCAGATGTTATCCATACATTCTCTGAAACCTCTCATTCTGTTAGTGATCTAGTAAACCTCGACTTGAACAGAAGCTTTCAGAACCAAGCACTGCTTGTACAAGATAAAGGCTACTAATTTCTCTCCAATTTGAATAAAATACATTGCAAGGTAATGCAGGAATCTTGACTTTTTTTCTTAAGGTACTATTATGAATAAAACTGATCATAAAAACTTTCTTCTGCTCATATTTTGTAGCTTTTTTCATAATCTATTTTCCAATTTCTATGTAATTTCACTATCTTTATTCAGGGAAGAACAATAGCCTGTTTAGTCTTCTTTCACTAAGTAGCCTGAAGTATTTAGTCATATTTTACTCTGCTTTATTCAGGCACAATGTAACATGATACTAATTTTGGAAGCAATTGTGACTTCATCTCTGATCAAACAATTAAGCAAAAAGTATACTTTGCCTTTGGAAGTTGCCCTTTAGTTTTAAAGACTGCTTTTCAAAATTATCGATATTATTTTAGAGCATAAGTCATGTTTTCCAAGGGAATAGTCACTTGGTGATGCTCAACTTCAGACAGTTCCAGCATAAGGGAATTCATACTTTTAATTACATGTTACAGATTCCTGTTCAAAACATGAGAAGGACTGAGAGACTAAAAATGGAATCAGTAGGAGTCAGCATGGCTCACTGAAAGATACAGCAGACAAAAAACATAGAGGAGAGAAATAAAATTTGAATTAGCTTGGCCGACTCTTAAAGGATGTAGCTGACTTTCTTTTTAGACAGGCTGCAGTCAAAAGGAGGGAAAAAATAGTCAAACATGGGGATAAAATTCTTGAATATAACTACAAAATTAATATTTTCTTAAAGAGAAAGACATTTTTAAAAGATACTATGGTATCTAAGAACATATTTCTAAAAATATGGAATAGTTACACAAAAAGTGAAGAGATATCAATATAGCCTGCAGGTGTAAAAAATTATCAGCGAAGTAAATGACTGCTCCTGTCAGTTGATGAACACTTTTCAGCCTAATGCTATGAGGATAACACTGCTTTAACACAATTAATTTTAAAAATTATCTATTTATCCATTGTAGTCATGGAAAAAAAAGGGCTCTAAAGGTTCCTAGTTACAATTTTCTTCACACACTGTTTCAGTCAAATCCATTAATTGTCTAGAAACTAAGGCAGTATGCATTCTTCACTGATACAATTTTGAATTAACTGCTTTTGTGTACTGCTTTCTCTACTTGCAGTACAAGTCCTGTATTTTTCAGGATTTTAATTTTCTTGGTGTTTGCTAACCCTTCCTTCTGCTTTTTGTCTGCTGACATTATAGGTACCAGCAATATTTTCTTTATCTTTGCTGCAAAACTACATATTCATTTTTTATTTATTCCTGTCATCTCAAGTCTTGTGCACCCAGATACCTCAGTCTTCTTTAGAAAATTCTTCAAGGATCATAGATTTCAGCCTCAGAAAATGTATTTCCCTATTTCTCCCTGCTGAATTATCAGGACTATAGTTTTACATTTAGTCTTAGGGATCCATTATGCTCTATATTTCTCCTATACTGTTTTTACAAAATTCCCCTGACCTGATCTGTCCTTTCCAGTTTACATATTTGTATCCTTATAGTCTCTCTTCTGTCATGTTATTAGTAGGAAAAAATTATGTAAAATGTTGTCACCAAAGTAACTGTCATTGCTTTGAGAGTGACTTACAGAGAAACTCATTAATTTGCATAATATGTTATAACTCAAAACAGGAAACCAAATGATAAAATGCTGTAATAAAAGTAAATTTATGACTTGGTATGTACACAAATTTAGACATTTAACTAAATAATCAAAATAATTTCCCTTCAAGTGAAAAAAGACAGACTAACTAATATTGGGCTGCACCTCCCATAGAAACCTATCTTAGTAGGAGAGACCCAGCTTCCTTTTGCCACCATGAATTAGATGTCAAATGTGAGAGAGTGATCAAGGCTTTTTCTGTAATTCAGAGAGCAAGAAAAACC
>VWYI01021714.1:0-20482 GCA_013399455.1 Anthoscopus minutus
CTCTTCCCACAAATTATTATGGAAAAAAAAATAAACACTTTAAAAAATAGTATTTCCTATATATGAGTAAAATCCACCACACATGGCAAAACTGGAAAGGCTCTATGATTTGAATGGAAAACATTGCTTGTTCAGTATTTAGCCATCTTTGCTATTTTGAGAAGGGTATATGAAATCTGCTATTTATTTATAACTACAGACATGGTGCAGAAAACACCAAAGCAGTACATTTATTAGCTTTCAATAAATTATGCAATTATTGGTTCCCTTTAATTCTGAAAATTACAAAGTATCTGCTTTCTTAGCACACTCATTACATGTAAAACGCAGTGTATCAGGCTTGAGAGTCAAAGACCTCAAGCTTGCTGAATGTAATATGATCAGTCTTGAAAATATAATTTTTATTCAATTTCTCCAAGAGTTTCAACATCTAAGTTTGTAACAACTGTGTAGGCCAGTCCCTTTCCACACTGATTTTTGCAAACTTTTCAATTTCTCTTGTCAATGGTTGCTTCAGATACCCCAGGGATAAAGAAAACACTGTCTTTTTTGCAGTCTTCTAACAGATGTCTCATCTGGGACCCTGCCTGGTGACAGGTGCAGTTATACCTGCACAAGGTGGGGACAGCTCATCCCTGCTGAAGACAGGTTTTGATTTCTGCAGCTGATAGTAATATTTGCATAGCAAACTGTTTTAGCAGAGAGAAGGATTCAATGCAGATACAATCTTCATTATTGTTCTTGAATGTTGAGGGGTGAGAGCAATAAAAATATTAACACCTAGTTTAGGAGAATTGCACAGCAAAATATGAAAAATGTGATGGCCAACTATATCCATGAGGCTCCTTGTAAAAATTGTTTGAAGGGGCTTTTCCACTGCAGCACTAAGACCCATATTTCCAGGTATTTTTCAACCATCCATCACTCTGATTTATATACTCAAATTATTTATGTTCTGCATGAAAAGGAGGCTTCAGTTGTATCCTCAGTGCTCATGTCCTTCCCATTCTCCTGACCACCAGGCCTTGGGATAAAATTTGTGCCTCACAGGTTTTCTTGCCCCATGACCAGTCTGCGAGATTTGCACTCAGGTCATGATATGAGTTATTTCCCCAGATTGTCAGAAAGACAGAGCTTGTGGATACAATAAAAGTCTGGTCTTAACAAGTAGATATCTGTGAGAACTGGTGTGTAAAAGTACAGGCTTCATGACTTGAACCCTGGTGCACAAGCTGCCCCAGATGCTCGCTGGGCCAGGGAACTCAGCCTGCATGCCTCCTGCTTTCACAGAAAATAACCCCATAAGCCCTGCTTTAAAAAGGGAATTGTAGAGATCTCTGTTGCTTAATCTTATGCAAAAATTTATTTTTCTAATTCTTTATGCTTAATACAACATCACTGGCATATATCACAAAGACTACATGGGATCACAGCTGCTCCTTTCTGCATGTGTCAGACCCAGCTGAGAGATTAGCAGGTTCTGTACACATGTTTTAGTTAAATCATTGCTGTTACATGGCTTTGAAATGTGTTTGATGCTGGATTTGTTCTGGCTCAGGATTTTATCAGCTGCCTGAGGGTGATGGTCCAGTGGTACTCAAGGTTCCTAGTCCAAGTCACAACAATAATTGCAGATATTTCAAAGAGAGAGAAAAAAAATACTTGGTACACACAGGACAAAGATAATGACTTTTGTGATGCATGTATTAAAAAAATAATAATTTCCCTCATCAGGGTTAAATGTTTGTAGAAGTTAAGTCAAAGTTTAAAGAAATATGTGGTTTGCTACTGTGGAGAGACTGGATATTCATCAACCTGTCCAGACATAGCCATGGACTCAGACCCAGTAATTCTGAGCCATGGGAGCCTGTGTCTCTAGCTTGGGGAAATATGAGGTGGTTTGGCTTAGGTTGCTCCTTTTTTAATTACTTCTCTATGACCTGTGCTGTCCTGTGCAAAATCCTGGTTTAATCCAGCCCATTTTCTTACCACACCTCAGCAATTCTTGGTCCCTTTGCCCCTTCCATTTCCACACTTTAAAAGGCTACACCACCTGCAACAGAAGTGAGCCATTGGCATTTGTTCTGTGTAACAGAACCCCAGCTGGAAATTGGTATCATTCCAACGGGTGTGTGCCATAAAAATCAGAGCCATTGGAGCATGCATGGTATTTCAGAATCCATGAATGTCTGAGAAAAATTCCTTCTGTCCTGCACCAGGGACACTGCTCTTCTGCTAGCATTGAAGCTGTTCCTGGGTGTGTGGTGGGAAGACAGAGAGCAGAGCAGCCCTTTCATCCCTACCTGCCTTGTGCCTTGGTTTCCCCCTGAAGCACCTGATTTAGCCTTCAGAAAGGGTTTAGGTTTTATAATCATGAGGGAATTGTTCTTTCATGGGAGAAATATTTGAGTATTCTAATGAGGTGTCATGGACTCTTGCTTGTACTGCCTGATTGCTGAGATTTTGTTTGTTGCTTAACCCTTGTGTAAAGAATGAAACCTACATCAGTTGTCACTGATGTTGCATACATTTTCCTTTATCAGTGTGGCTGCTGCTGTGGTTTGTTGGACCACATGGCTTCACTGAGGAATTCCGTGGCTTTTCTTAGAGTGGCTTCTCTTGGTGTGCTCTGCTCTTTTCCCCGCTGCCTGAAGCAGGACTCCTTCTTTCCTCAAAAACACTGATTTATTTTTAGCAGGCTGGGAAGGCATTAAGCACTAAGCAGGCCTCTGAAGCATTTCTGCAGGGATTTACAGGACAGTGATTCATTTTCTGCATCTGCTGAGGCTGTCAGCAGCAGGGTTGCCTGTGGTTTTGCATTGACTTGTCCTTTCATGGCGTTCTCATTACGTATGATAAAATATGACTATAATTTGCCATGTAGATTTACCATGAATATCACTCTTTTCGGATTAAAAAAAAAAACCAAACCAAAAAAAACCCCCCACATTTTCTTAATCCTTTTCAGAAGACTTTACCACTGTGCTCTTTCTGGGAGAATGAAGCACTTCTTTTTTTTTTTTTTTTCGTAAATTTCCCTCTGAGTCATCCTAAGACCTCAATAATTTTTAGATACAAAGGAAGTCTTACATGTCCATAAGCTCATTTATTTCCTTACACAGCTATCAGTCATACTGCTACTCGAGCAGAGAAAAGTGGCCAAGAGACCATAACACAAAGGTTGTTACTTGAAAGCTTCTGCTGAAGTATTCTGATTTATATGATGTAATAATCTCTGTGGGTTTTAATTAAATCTATTGAGCAGGGCTCCTCTGTCAAAAAGGTACCTTTTAACCTCTATATTCTCCTTTGAGAATAGCTGTGCAGGTCTGTAGTGTCTGTCATCAGACAATTGTTTTAATTACATTCAGTTTTAATTATATTGGCTTTACAACTATATGGCTTTTGTGTTTCTTTTGTAATAGGTGTGTGAATCACACTCCGCATCAGGCAGACAGACAGATCTTTGTTTCCTTTATCTTGAAGGAGCAGTAAAATGTGTAGACTGGCATAGAAACACAATTCCTCTTCCCTTTTCCCTTTGATTCCTGACAAATGGGTGAAGTGGTCTGAGAAATAATTGTAAACAAGCAAATAAAATTGTCTGCAAACATTTATTTAGCTGTACTGTAGGAGAAGAGAGGCACAGGTGAAGTTATTGCTGAAAGATCCTATCCCAACGCTCCCAAATTGAAGGTTTATTTTCACAGGTTTTGTGTTTGTGACAGAATCAAGTCCTGTATCAGTTGCTATGGATCCAGGACTGCCAGAATTACTCCAAGAGTGGTTCAGAATCAATTGGTAGGAAAGAAGTTTATATTGTTTTCCTCCCTTGGTGATTCATAACTCCTGCCCTCTGAGGAAAAATGGCAAGTGCAGAAGAGACACTACTGTGCCTGGGAAAGGAAGATATTTACAAATTATCAGTGATTATTGCCTTTTTCCCCACACCCTTCCAGAGGCATACAGCCTGTGATATCCCTAAATACCTGCTTCCTGCAGCCAAAACACAACAGAGCACCTTTAGAAACTGAGAATTTAAACCAGCCCCAGATGAGTCCCTGCATCCATTGTGACAGCAAAGTCACAAAGTTCTGCTGTGCACAAAACACACCAAGAGGGATTTACATGACAGAGCATCAGAACACTGATTTAGAAGCTGCTGGGGACATCTTCCCCACAGTGACAGGCAAGCTAAAAATGTGGCTTATTCCTGTTTTGAGATATATTCCCAATTCTTTTGCTCCTCCTTTCTTCACTGCATTTAGGGCCAGAGAAGCTGAAGCTCATCTTCAGAGGCTGGGGAGAAGCTGTGCTAGTGCTTTGTGCTTGTGTTCCAGCAGTTCCTCACACTTTTCCTCCTATCTATTCCATGACTCATTTCTATCCTCCTCCACACAATTCATCAGTGGAAAAGAATTTGGTGTTCTGGGGGTGGGGGGGGTGGGTTTGTTGCTGTTTGTTATTGGTTTTGTTTGTTTGTTTTTGTTTGTTTGTTTTTTAATTAAGAGACTTAGCTTGCTCCTTGCACAGCACATGTGCATACCAGCTCAACTCCTGCTTCACCAGCAAGGCTGAGATTGAACTTTTTCTGCACTGACTGCATTGCCTGCAGTTGATGTGGACTTTTAATTCCTAGCTCTGCTGTCTGGGAACATTATTGAACAACTTCAACAAAGAGCCTGAAAGGGCTGCCCAAAACCATGTGAGACTTTGTAAAGCACAATAGGATTATAACTGTGTCCTCACAGTCTTGCCTGCTGTCTCAGTTTGTAAGACAGGTATCTATTAATGAAGGCAGGAACTTCCCTTGAAATGAAAAAAAAAAGAAAAAGAAAATGTAAGCCTGCCCCGCCTTTCCCTCTGAATTATTATATTTTGAAAACAAGGGGCTCTCAGGCAGAGATATGGGAATAGGAATAACAGTTCTATACTAGTATGCATAATAAGGTAAAGCAACAAAAATAATTAGAGCATTAACAGAACAGGGACCCCGACTCAGCTGAGATGGGAAAAGTGGAGGAGAGGCGGTGCCTCACAAACCCCTCTGCAGGCAGTCAGTCCCAGGCAGCAGCAGCAGCAGCAGCAGCAGCAGCAGCAGCAGCAGCAGAAGAAGAAGAAGAAGAAGAAGAAGAAGAAGAAGAAGAAGAGGAAGCAGAAGCAGAAGCAGCAGCAGCAGTTGCCCCCCTGGGCCCAGCCGATTCTTTGTCTTTTTTAAGCACCCAACAAGTACCAGCCATCAATTCTCCTCTCAGCTAATGGGGAAAAATTCCACTAGCCGAGAGGGAACAAAAGAAGGACACCTAACCCCCAACACCTGCTCTCTGCCTTGCCAGGGCTGGAGGCAGAGACAGAAGGAGAAGGTTTGCTGGCAGACAGCAGGGAGGATGCAGTCATGGAAAACAGGTGTTTTTGACAAGTGATCACAGTTCACTCACACAGAACATTTTATTGCAGTTTCATGGAGGAAAAGCTTCTCTTGTTTTGCTGGCATAAAATACCACACTCAGTTCGTGTAGTTACTCGAAGTATTAGGACTCAGCAAGGCACCACTATCAGAATATTATGTCAGCTCTGGCAGGGTGGAGACTTAGCACCACCAAATCACAGTGATACATGGGGCAGTACCATCATTTCCTCCTTTTTCCATGGTTTGGCCTTGTATTTTTCAAGCCAGATCAGCTACATCTTTACACCTGCTTCTCTGTCCCAGAGCTGGATCAATACGATGAGCAGTATCATGTAACATTCTAAACTGCATCCACTTACATAGACAGGAATTTTACAAAGACATATCTAAATATATAGGCTTATTTTGCAGAAAGAAAACATGTTTGGCATTTTATTGTGGAATTTATAGGCAGAAAATGACTGCAGAGGTGACCCAGTCTCTGAGACAGGAGCTAGGTTTACTCCTGGGCCCTTTCAAATCCAAAAGGTAAGTGATCCGCTTAATCTAAGTAGAAAGTTCTCCACTGAGGGGAAAAGAAATTCTCTGTGGTTCAGAGGTAACCTTCACTGGTTTTGCTTGTGGAAATACTTTGAAAGTAGAGTACATAACTTGTGCACAGGGGCACAGGGGTAAAAACTGGAAGTACCCTGCATCTACTGGGACTCCCTGGCTCAAGGAGGGTGTGTGGAACCATCAAATACAAAAGATCATTGAAAAATTGAGACCCCAGCCAAGAATCCTGGATCCTAGAGCAAAACACAGGCCTGTGACTGTCCAAAAATGAGGGTAGAATATCTGGCTGTCCCATCTTTACAGGGTCCAAGGCCAGGCTGAATGAGGCTTGGGGCAACTTGGGATAGTGGAAGATATCCCTACCCATGGCAGGGGTGGGAATGGATGGGCTTTAAGGTCCCTTCCAACCCAAACCATTCCATGATTCCATGTGCCACCTCCTGCATGCTCCCAATTACTGTTACCACCAGTCCCTGGCTGATGGATCTATGGATAGATCTGCCAACAAATAGAGTGGGAGAAGGTGACACTAATTTGCAGCAACTTACTGTAATTTTTTTTTTCTAAATTAAGTTTGTCTGACAAGTAGGTAGACTAAAAAGTTGATGACATTCCTCTGTGAAAAAAAAAAGTGAGTTTCATTGCTTTTGCTTTATATTTCTATCCTTTATTATCAAAGCTGTACTTCCACTTTTCCGCAATGTTTTTAGTGGAAGCTTAAGGTAGCATTTTTAATTTACTGGAAGTTTGAATGATTGGTCTGCAACTAAGGAGTAAATTAAATTGTGGCCTTGCATCCAAAGCTAGAGCATGATCTTCAAGAAATGAATTAAAATGTTGGCGCTTGCAGGCAAAAGAACAGAAAATAAATAAAACCAAACAAAGGGAGACTTGTTTGTTTAAATTAGAGCCATTTCCTCACATTGCTGATTTTGAGGCAGATACTAACTGCATTTAGTCTTTGATATAGAAACAACTGCCTGTACTTTTGAGTTAGAGAGCTTTTTCTCCTGGAAAACTGCTGCAGAGTATTTGACTTGAACAGGTGGCAAAACACCGCATGGAATGTGCTTGTTCTGCTTGGTCTTATTTTAAAGTATTCTTCTCTTTTTAAATTCTTAAATATGGATTTTAGTTTATTCTCCTAATGCTCTTAAAGCATCAGTGTTTATTCTCCATGAGTCTTTGTGACTGTGTTATAAAAATACTTGAAACAGAATAAATTAACAAATATGGATAAGAGTTAACATCAACCCCTGTGTGTCAGTGAGGTTTTTCTGCATTAAAATACAAAGAAAGGTTAAATGCATTTGTCTCCAAGGAAAAGACAAAATATTGATAAGCCTTTAATTTATTGCAATTGATCTTTTACAACACAACAACCTAAAGAGGCTTTCAAGACATCCTTCATACTGTACGTGTTCCACGGCTCAGAAACCACCATAAATAGATGACTGAAAATCCTTTAATAGTTGAAAAAAATAAAGACCGCAAAAAAAAGTCAAACCACTACTAAAATAAAAATTCCTTTCACATGTGGAGACCATGGTGAAGGTGACAAGAGCTCTCATTGCAAAATGTGACTATGTTAATTCTTGACTCAGAAGGAAATTAAAAAACCCTTTTAATATTGTAATATCATACAAAAATCAAATAAAAAACACAACTGGATTTTAATGGTTGAATGGTGATTGAATGGGGGATTACTTGAGTAACATAATATTTGAAATGTACCGGCTGAGTTTTGTCTCCCAGTGCTTCCATGGATTCCAGCAGAACTGCTGGCTCCTCACCTTAACCTCCTTTCCCACCTTGGGGGACTCCAAAACCCCCACACACACCTGGAGCACTGTAATCCCCCATTCCCAAACGCCTCTCCCAACCCTCCCATCTCCAAGACTTTCTTCCACTCTGGGGGACACCAAAAGAACTCAAACCCCTCCCACCACCTTCAGGCACTCCAATCAGACAAGCCTCAATCCCATTACACCCTCCTTGAAAATTACCTGCACACCAACTTTTCCAATATTTTTTCCAAAAAATTGCATCCACTACCCAAAAAAAAGCCAGATTTTGAGGGGAAAAATGACAAAAAGTTTGTTAAAAACCTTCATGTTTATTTTTGGAGCTTTTATTTCAGAAGAATTCCAAGTGCTTTTTGCTGGCCTGAAGTTGTTGTGAGAATATCTGGGAATTCTGCCAGGTCCTCCGGTTTTTCTGGGAATTTTATATCCCACTGCTAAAGTTTTGCTATTATTTTGACACAAGAACACAGAGATTTGGGAACTTCCCAAGGCAGGGTAGGAGACACCAGACATCCTGCTACCATCGACGTAAATGAGAAGGAATTGGGAGTCCTCATCGCACAGTCTGGGTGGTCAAGAATCCAAGTGGGAATGGGGCAGAAACAGAGAAAAAGACGTGGGGAGGGAGAGAGGAGCAATTCAACGCAGAGGAGCTCAGTGTGGGGCACAGTGCCCCAAACAATGGGGTCGCAATGCCTTGAAATTCAGGGTTACAACACCTCAGAATTGGGAGTCATATTGCCCCACACTTTTGGGTTGCATTGTCCCAAGCTTTGGGGTCACACTGTCCCCCATTTTAGGGTCAAGACTTCCCAAAATTTGGGGCCAAAATGCACCACGCTTAGGGGTCATGATATCGTACAGTTTGAGTTTAAATTGCACCCCACATGGGGGTCACAGTGCCCCACATTTATGGAGGCATCTGCATTTGTTGTCACATTATCCCACATTTTGGGGTCACAGTGCCTGACACTCTGGAGTCAAAATGCCCTACACTTGTGGGGGTCACTTTACCCCACTCTTTGGGGTTGCAATGTCCCTCACCTGGAGGTCACAATGCCACACTCTTAAAGGCTACAGTGTCTCACACTTTGGGGACAAAACACCATATATTTTGGGGTCAGAATGCCCCATACTTTGAGATCACAGTGCCCTATGCTTGGGGTAACAGTGCCCCACCCTTAGGGGTTGCAGTGCTACACACTCTTTGGTCACATTGTCCCACACTCTGCTGTCAAGACACCTCACACTCGGCTAGTGGCCGCAGAATGACACATTTTGGGGTTTGGTGCGCCACTCTTTAGGGTCACAGTGACTCATACATGAGGGTCTCAATATCTCAAACCTAGGGGTCATGGTGCTCCACATTTTGGGTCACAATGCCCTGCATTTTGGGTAAAAACACTTCACACTTGGGGATCATAGCATTTTATTCTTTAGGGTCACAATGATCCATGCATAGGCATCACTTTGCCCTAGATTGGTTGGTCATGGTACCCCACATTTTGGACATATCACATGATTTAGGGGTGAAATTGCCCCACAATTTGGCATCACAGTGCCCCACTCTTTGAAGTCATATTGCACCACACTTTGGGGTCAAATGTACCACACTTAGGAGTCACAACCCTACACACTTTTAGGTCACACGCCCCACAATTTGCAGTCAAAACACCCCACGCTTGGAATTGCGATGTGCCACACTTGAGGGCCATGATGCTACAAATTTAGGGCTTGCAGTGTCCTGGACTTTGGGGTCAGAATGCCACATACTTTGGGGCTGCAATGACCCACTTAAGTGTCCTGGTGCCCCACATGAGAGGGTCAGATTGACCCACATTTAAGGGTAAAATATCTGTACCCATTGGGATGATGACCCTCCAGTTTTCCAACGTAGCAAATAAACCTCAAATTCACACCCAAAAAAGCCTTTAGCAGCGTTTATTGACTGTTGTATCAAAATCAGCCCTTGGCAATATGATTTTTATATGGGAAAAACACTTGGATTTGTATTTTTTTGACCTGAATTTTATATATTTCTGGCTTCCAGGGGGTAGATGGGACATCAGGGCATTAGGATCCACACAGAATTAATCCATTTGAGAAAAATCCAGGAAAATTGCATGGACTTGAGGCAAAATCCAGAATTTTCCCAAATTTGGGGGGATTTGAGGTGTATCCACCTATGGGATGGGATAGGTAGGAGCGTCAACTTCCTGACGGGTCTGGTGGGAAATATGGCTGGAAGAGAAAGAAGTACATCATTTTGGGCAAAAATGGGTCAGTTTTGGTAAAAATGGGGGTGTATTAGGCAAAATGAATTATTAATATGCAAATCCTTTTAATGCAAAAGTGGGTCAATATTATGCATAGTGGCCTTATTTGGGCAATTTCCAAATTTTGGGGGAAAAATGATATTTACTATGCTAAATGGCTCATTGGGAAAAATATCTCATTTTTGGGCAGAAGAAAGGCCCCTTATAATGCAAGCTGGCTCATTTTTTGCCAAAGCAGTATCTTACCCGTAACGTTCCCACAGGATCTGCCTCAGTCGCTGTGGATGAAACCAAAGAAACTGGAAAATGCCTTCAGGATCTGCCCAGACCCTCCCCCACTGACATTACTGCCAAATTCCTGAGCGGGAAAACATAATTTTCTTGGATTTTGGGGTAAATATCTCAGGAATTACTCACCATCCAGCAAAATCCCGAGATTTCCACATGTCCACCACTTCTCCAATATTCTGGGCATCACGGCCATCTGGAAGCTTCAGGTCATCTCTGGGATTTCCATTGAAATTCCCACAGGGGGCACAGAGACGGGAGGCCAGGCCTGAGGTCACGGTGATGGACGCCTCCCCATGCTGAGTGATGGTGACGGACATCCCAGAGCGGTGGGTGATGGTGACATTCTCAGGGGATGAAGCCACAAAGAGGGAGTCAGAGATGGTGGTGGGGGGCCGGGTGAACAGGCCATTGACCTGGGAAAATGATGGAAAATAATGAAAAACATGATAGAAAATCAGTTTGTTCTTGGGCAAAAGGCTTAGCTAGAGCCAAAATTTCCCTTCTCTTTTTGCAAAAATGGCTCATTATTCGGCAAAACTGTTCTACATGAAACAAAGTAGCTCACTACCAGGCAAAACCTGGAGAAATTTTTGCCCAAATCTCTCTAGATTGACCCAGAACATGCAGAACCTCCACACCTGATCTACTCACCCACACCTCCATGTTGCCATTGATGCTGACAACACCCTCACGGACAAAGATGATGGCAGCTGCAGCCACGGGAATATTCATGTCATGACAGTTGCTGACCTCCATCACAACCTTGAACCAATCTGCTGCCTCCTCATTGCAGAGGGCTGACACCTTGTAGGTGCCACTGGCCAGCAGGGGCCCAGAGACACCATCAAAGGTGGTCAAGGTGGCTCCAGGCATGACCCGGCAGTGGCCTTCCCTTCTGGCACACACCTGTGCTCCGTCATGGGTCATGCACACCTGGTCCCGGGGACACTGTGTGTCCCGGCACACCAGTCCCCGTAATGGGTGACAGTGGCATTCCTTGGAGCAGTTGTTGAAGGTGACAGTCTCAGCTGCCTGGAACAGGAAATCTCACAGGTTAAGCACAATCTTCCAAATTTTAGGGGTATTTCCTGAGTTCCAAGAGAGAAAATCCTAGAGAGTGAGAAATTCAGGTTTGGGGGTCTGTGGGCAGCTCAACAGTTAATGGTAACTTTCCCTGCTAATCACAAATTTTTTGTTATTTGTCCTTTTTTCCCTGTTAATTGTTCCTTTTTTATCATTAATTATTAATTCATTTTTCCTGGCTACTGCCTTGCTAATTGACCTTTTTTCCCCTGCCAATTGTCTTTTTTGCTGTTAATTGTCCTTTCTTTCCCCCAAACCCTCTGGAACTTTCTTGATGAGGCAGCTCCATCCCCAACCTGATTCCCAGAAAACCAACTCCATCACTCCCCAGCCTCAGGTATCACCTGCCTGTCACCTGACCTTGAGGTAGCGTCCCCCGTGGAGGCAGCCGCAGCGCTCGGGTGACACACAGGTGTCCCCATCGAAGACATACCCCTCATCACACTGACACCCCTCAAAACACCCCCAGGTGCAGGGGGTGGGGCCCACAAGGGCAGCACAGGTGAGGTCACAGGTGCGGGTGCAGAGCTCGTAGTGGCTGTTTGGGGGGCAGGACAGAGCTGGGGAAAAAGGGAAAAAACAGCATTGTTGGAATAATTCCAAAATTGTGCAGGATTTTGGTCAAAATTTGAAGGATTTCAGAAAAAAAAAAGATGGGGAAAATTCTTTCCATAACTATTTTTCCAAACCTTGAGAGATATTTTTCGCAAAATTTTAGGGAAAGAGGACCTGGAGTGGCAAAATTCTTTCTGACTTACGGCAGAACTCTTTTGTCCTCCACACACCGACTGTAGCACCAGCAGCTTGGCAACTAGCGGTGTATGCCTGCAGCGCGTGGCACAAGGCAGCTTGGTCCCCTCTGGCAGCACAGACATCATGGACGCAATGGGTGAAATATTCCACGGGGCTGACGCGTGAGTGGCACCCCTGGAAGGGCCCTTTGGCATCACGGATGATCCCGCAGGATCCATTCCTGCTGTACATTGCCTCATTGGCAACATCACACCTACTGCACATGCCATCATCACAGCCGTCACTGCACTCTCTGCCCTTCTCTGGAACCTTCCAGGAGGTGACAAATTCCTGAGTGGTTCCTGCCAGTGCCCCACTGGGCAGCCGGAAGTCATCACTGGGATCCCCGTCATAGTCACCGCCCAAGCCGCACAGCCGGCCGCGATAGACATCAGGGACGGTGATGAGGAGGAAGGTGGCTGTGTTGTAAAGGATGCGAACGCCTGCAGCAGTGTGGAGAACAATGTTATTCCCCTCTTGGCCAATGCGGAGGTTCTTGTCCTCTGTCACCAGTGGGAGGGTGTAGCGCTCCAAGTCCACCTGGAATGGGGATAGGGTAACACGTGTGACACTTGGAATAGTTACTAGGTCCCACTCCACAGTGATAGTGTAGCTTTGGAGGGAAACACCCACCCTTCTTATAATCAGGGCATCACGATGAGAAATAGATCTTCTCCACAATTCACATAGCATCCATGGATGGACACCAGCACCCTCTTCACCATCACCACATCCCTATGGGGGGGTCTCCAGACTTACCGTCACCTCCCATCTCCGTCCCCGCTCCATGGTGATGGTGTACCCATGGATGGATACCACCACCCTCTTCATCAGCACTGGGTCACCATGATTGCCTGCCTCATGCTCCACCAATACCGTGAAGTTGACCAACCGTTGTGCCGGCTCGCACACCCGTGCCAGGATGTATGTGCAGGATCCCGGGATATTGAAGGTGCGTCCGTCAAAGGTGACATAGTGGGGGTCTCCTGATACAACCAACCGGCCGTAACCAGTGGGATGACATCCCAGCACCCCATCTTCCACCCGGCACTCCTCATGGGCACTGCAGAATGCCTCCTGGCAGGTCACTGTGCCATTGGCGCCGCAGAGGCAGCGTTCCCGGCATGAGGAGTAAAACTCGGTGTCTTTCTGGTAGTAGTGACCAAGGTACTCACAGCCACACTCAGAGTAGGGGACACAGTCAGAGCCACTGAGGACATAACCGGTGTCGCAGAAACAGCCCTCAGAGCAAGGAGATGCAGGACAGGAGGTGGGGATGGAGGGAGTGTTGCAGGTGGGCTGGCAGGGGCTCCCACAAAGCTCATAGTGGGAGTGAGGGGGGCAGGAAAGAGCTGCACAGGGAAAAAAAAGAAGGAAATGGAATGAAGGGAGTATTGTGGGGTAGGGGAGTCCCTCAAGGAAGGAAGGACGGAAGGAGGGAGGGAGGGATGAAGGGTGGGAACAAAGAGAGAGGGCAGGGAGGGAGGGGGTTCAGGGAAGAAGGGATTGAGAGAGGGAGGGAAAGGAGGAGAGGGGAGGGAGGCTCCTATTTGCTCCCATCCCACTCACACTCACCACAGAACTCCACTGTCCTCCACATCTCCACACCCACTCCATGACTCTGGCACGCAGTGACATAGGCAGAGACACCCTGACACACAGTGTCACGGTGTCCCTTGTAGTGACAGGCATCAAAAGCACAATCCTGCAGGAATGGCTCTGGGTTGATGACATGGTGACACTCCCGGAAGGGTCCCTCTGCTTGTGCAATCACCCCACAGTACTTGTCCCCACGGTACGGCTGCACTTTCACCGCGTCACATACTGGGCACTCTGTGCCACAACCAGCCGAGCACCCAGGGACGTCCCCCACTTTCCAGCTGTCACCCAGCTGGGTCTCATCAGAGGCACGGTGGCCAACAGGGGTGACAAAGTCATCATTAGGGTCACCATTGGCATTGCCACAGAGCCCACAGACGGCACCAGAGTAGGTGGTGGGGAGGATGACACGGGCGTAGCTGTACCAGTCAAAGGTGACAGTGACACCAAAGTCGGTGGTGACAAAGCCATGGACACCACGGTAGAACACGGAAAAATGGGGGTGGGTGAAGGGAAGGGACACAAAGGCGTTGTCCACCTGCAGGAAGAAGAGGGAGACAAAGGGTGGAGACAGGAAGAAGTTTGAAGTAATAGTTTTGTAGTTCTATTTAACTTTGCTATTGTATTTTTATTAATATTATAATTTTATTTTATCCTATATTTTAATTCTACTTTTTTTCTTTTTTACATTTATTTCTTCTTATCAACTTTTAACTGGCTTTCATTTTTACCTTTATGCTTTTTATTCTTATTTACTTTTTTTGGTGTTATTATTTCAATTATTTTTAAGTTTTAAAACATTTTTAATATATTATATAATTACTATAATTTTTGGTGAAAAATAGGAATTTGGCAGAAGAAGAGGGAATTTGCAACAAAAAGCTGGATTTGGAGGGGAAAAAAGGATTTGTTGGGAAAAAAGGGGAAAGCATGGGAAAGAAAATGGAATTTCACGGAGAGTAGGTGACTTGGGGGAACTGGGAAGATTGGGAAAATAGGATTTTTGGAGACAAAACGTATTTGAGAGATAAAAGGGGGATATGAGTGAACAGAAAGGTACATGGGCAGAAGAAGAGGAGAATTTGCAGACAAAGGCATTTTAGGGAAGAAAATGAAAGTTTTTGGTGAAAAAGGGGAAAAAACAATTTTGAGGGCAAATTGGGGATCTTTGTGGAAAAAGGGGAAATTGTGGGGAAATGAAGAGAAATTTGGGGGGAAAGGGTGGAGTCCATGGGTAAAAAGACATATTTGGTGAAAAAAAGTATTTGGAGAGACAAAGGGGATATGCAGGACAAAAAGGGGGTTTGGGTGGAAAAAAGGAGGAATCTAGGGGAAAATGGAGAATATGGCATAAAATAAAGGGTACTTTGGTGGGGGAAAAAGAAGGATTTGGAGGGACAAAGTAAATAGAGTGGACAACAAAGAGAATATGAAGGAATTTGGGGATGGAAATAATTTTTTTGAGGGAATTAGGGGGTGAAAGGGATTCCTTGAGGGGTTGCCCACCTTAACCTTGCGTGGGTGTTCCTGGCTCATGCTGATGACGCTACCATAGACCTCCAAGTTGATGGTCTTGGTGAAGGACACAGCACGGCTGCCACGGTGGTTGTTTTCCACAGTGACATTGAAGGGGACCAGAGTGGGCTTAGGGGTGCAGAGAGCAGCAAACTGATAGATGCAGGAGCCTTGGAAGTCAAACCTCATCCCATCAAAGGTGGTGTAGTGTGGGTCACCTGTCCCGATGCAGGTGTAGCGCTTGTCAGGTGTACACCTGGCAATGCCATTAGCCATGACACACTTCTCATGGGATCTACATCCTCCTGGCTTACAAGTCACCATCCCTGAACCCTCACACTGGCACTTCTTCCGGCAGCTCCCATCTTCCCAAAATTCCTCGTGGAGCTTGTAGGAGCGATTGTTGTGGAAACAAGAAGAGGTGGTGGTGCTGGGGCTGCTGGTTGCCTTGTTGCCTACAAGGGATTTAAGAGTCTGTGAGTCATCATACAGGGATTGTCCTCAGGATAGTCCCAGTGGAATTCCATGTTTTGTGGACACCTGAAGTCAAATCAGGAGGACTTAGGAGTATTTTAGGGAGAACCAATGCAAGCCTTCCCTGTGATGGAGGTGTTGGTTACATTGACACCTAAATCAACTAGAGTTCAAGATACATCCCCAGGGACAATTCTCGGGGGAAATCTCATCACAGTTCCCTGGTTTTTGGGCAGCTGGAGTGAGATCAGATAGATTTTGGGGTCATTCCTTCCTCACTGGTTTTGTTGATGCCTACAAAGGTTGTGGAGTCCACGGGACACCAAGCAGGGATGGCCTGCAGGAAAATACTGGTATAATTCCATGTGTTATGGACATGTGGGGTCAGATTTAGTGGATAGGTGGATTTTGGGATGTTTTGGGGTGGAAATGCGCATTGACTGTGTTGATGCCTACAACTATTGCTCTAGGTATTAGCCTAGAGAGAACAGCTGAGTTTTCACATGGATCCTCCTCTCCCTTCCTCAAGATCCTCACAGACCTCAACTTGAACTCACCACACCCCTCCGTGCTGTGTGCAGTCGTCTGGTCTCCACAATCTTCCTGGCATGAGGGATCTCTCCAGCTTTCTGTCCAGTCCTCACCACCTTCACCAGGAATACCATTTGGAACCATGGCTTCATCATCTGTATCCTCATTGAAGTTGCCACAGAGGCCACAGCTGGACCCAAAATAGCTGCTGGGAACTGCCACCATGATAACCTGGTCCTCATCATAGGTCACCTGAAGCCCAAAATCCGTCTGGAGGATGGTCCGACCCTCATTTTGGAAAATCTGGACTTTTCCCTCTTCCAGGGTAGCTGGAAGTTTGGTGGGTTTGTTGTTAACCTTGTTGGGTCGGAAGATGAGGAGGACAGTTAAATTTCAGCAGGTGGTTCTCAACCCCACAAAAAGCACATAGGTACAAACAATGGGAGAAATGATTTTGTGAGTAATCAACTTTCATTATAAATCAGAATTTTTGCCCTACTCCCCGAAGATTTGCACCAAGAAAAGCTCAAACCCCAAATCAGAACCATTTTCTACATCTTCTGTGCTAATCTTGTTTGTGTGGAGACCAGGATTGGAAAAAACCACATTCCACTTGGAATATTGATTTGGAATGGAAAAAAATTCCCCAAATTCCATAGGTGTGGAAGTTCCACTTATTTTTTAAGGTCAACATCAATATTGCAAGGGTTTATCCTCTCCCACTTTTTTTGATGTTTTGGAAGGTCAAACTCATCCAGAAACTTTAATCTACTTGGAACAAACGGTTTTATTGGGAACAATGGATCCAACACCTGGGGAAACTCACCTGGATGGCCTCATCCTCACCAGCACGGATGGAGACATTGTAGGTGTAGACATAGACATTGGCCATTGGCTTTTCAGAGTGATCCCAGCTCCGCTGCTCCTCTACAGTGAAGGGCTCCAGGGTGGGGTCAGCCCCACAGTATTTGGCCAGGGTGTACCTGCAGCCACCACGGGAGGACACGGAGGCCCCATCAAAGGTGTGGTACTGCAGGGATGGGGAGCCTATGCAGGTGCCCAGGTAGTCGTGGCGGCAGATGGGTGCACCCTTGTCCAGGTGACAGCTCTCCTTAGGGCGGCACTGCACCTGCTGGCAGGGGTCTGCAGGTTTATCAGTGATAGAGGATTAAATTTGATTAACTGATTGTATTAATGATATGTCTCAATATATATTTATTTATATGTTTTGCATGTTTTTATATCTGATTTATAATTGCACATAAGTTTTCTATATTATTACAAAAATATCTATATAGTATCTCTGTGTTTCTTTAGATGTAAATAACTTATTAGAAATATAATAAATGTATATGATTCTAAATAATGTATAAATATAAATTTATCACAGATGTTATCTCATATATCTCATATATTTGTCTCTAACATTTAGATATTTACTATTTTTATATGCTTATACTGATAGTCATTTTTATGTATTAGTTGTGTNATCATTAAATATAATTTGTATAAATATCTGTAATTGATATCTATATAATTCTAGATCATATATTGATATCAAAGTCCGCCTCCACTCACCACTGTTGCAAACTCCCTCTGCTCCATAGCGCTTCCTCTGTCCCATCCCAACGTTCCACACCCCAAATGCCGCTGTCTCATGCTCCACACGATGGATTCCAAATGCACTTCCCAAATTTATCCCCACCCATGAATATTCTGTTCCAGGGATTGGCTCCCACACCACACTCCCCAATGGTCTCTGGTTCAGCAGTATTCCAGAAGTTTCAGCTGTTTTGGCCACCAACATGATGCGGTTGTCGTATCCCTCCAGCGCAACAATGCTGTAGGAGTTGCAGTAACCAGTTATGTCAGGTATGCCGACAAAAAATGGCTCAAAGGTCACTGCACCGCTATTCCCACCACTGCCCAACAGAAAAACCTGGACACCAGCTTCAGAAGAGAGGAACAAGCCCTGCGGGGACTGGGTGCCATAGAGCAGTGAGTGGTTTGGTTGTATTTCTCGTGTGGTCTCGGTGACTTCACCATGACCTGTGACACGCGTTGGTTGGGCCGCGGTGATATAGATGAGGTTGGATTGTCCTTGGAAGGGCACTGGTGGCACAAGGAAGGATTTTCCCCACTGGGTGACAGGGCGGAGCTGTTCCACCACATGGTCGCAGCGGCTCAACCTGCCCACACAGGTGTGACCACTGAAGACAGCCACCGGTCTCTGTGCCACCACCCTTGTTCCAGAAAGATCGGCTGCACTCTGGATCTGTGCTGCTTGGAATGCCTCCAGTGGGATAGTAAGAGTGGAGCCACGACGGTGCAGCCTTCCACGGAAGATGACATCTGCGTTGAGGTGAATGTTGACTGTGGTGGGTTGATCCCACGCAGCCACCACAAATTGGGCATTGTGGGTGGGGCCAGGGTTGGGGGTGACTACGTAATATTCCGTCCCCCACCTCTGGACTGGAATAATGACAGCGGAGTCAGCTGCCATGGGTTTGTCATTGACCATCACTGCGGTGACAGCAGCAGTGGTCTTCACTACCACAGCGTTTTCAAAAATTTGGCTTCCCACCATCTCGGCTTGGGGTGGGATCTTCACCAGGACTGGTTGGTTGGCAGCTGCCTGCACTGTCATCCGTAATCCAGGTCTCTTCATGGAGATGGTAGCAGTGGTGGACGGGGAGGGGCCAGTGAGGAGGAGGAGGCGGAAGTCACTGCGAAGGGTGCGCTGGTCACCATTCTGCAGGAAGGCCACCAGGAACTCATCACCCAGGTGACGTGGTGACATCTCAGAGGTGATGCTGGGGGCATGGAGGAGAGCTGGGGTGAGGAAGAAGAGGGGTGAGTAATTTGATAGATTATTGATTTGATGAATTAATAATTTGATGGACTGTTGATTTGATGGAGGTTTGATTGGTTTGATGGATAATTGGTTTGATAGACAGTTGATTTCATGGATCACTGATTGCTGGATTATTGATTTGGTGGGCTATTGATTTGATAATTTGATCAATCTGGTGGTTTATTGATTAATGGATTATTAATTTAATGGATTGATGATTAGACAAATTATTGGCTTGATGGATTTTTAATCTGATAGACCTTTGATTTCATTTGCTAGACCATTGATCTAATGGATTATTGATTTAATGGATTAGTGACTAAATAGATTATTGATCCAATGGACTTTTGAGTCAATGGATTAATAAATTGATGGCATTCTTATTGGGCAGATTGTTGATTTGATGAAGTGTCAATTTCATTGATTTTGATTTGAAAGTTGATTGACTTTATGGACCATGGTCTTGATTTGATGGGATATTATTTTGGCAAAAAAATGTAAATTAACATTAACATTAGCTCATTAACATGAACTATAATGGATCGTAGAGTTGATGGACTTGATTGATTTTATGAACTATTAATTTGTTAGATCACAGATTTGATGGAGTGTTAATTTGATTATTGATTTGATTAATTTTTCATATACTCATTCTCCAGTTTGAGAAATAAGTATGAGTAAACTCCAGTTGGGAGAGTAAACTCTGAACAAAAATTTAATGAATTTATCTGTTGGATCATCATTCACAAGAACAAACCATTTAAACAATCCTGAATTTGATGAAATCTCAATTAATTCCCTGAGCAAGAGATCGATCTTGTATGCTGGGAAATCCTTCTTGAGGATTTCTTGAGGAAATCCTTCTTGAAGGCTGGAAAACCCTTATTTTGAGTAAATTCATTATTTCAGGGGAATTTTACAGCTTTTGGTTGCATCTGGTTTCAACTTACCCAAGAACATAACAATCCAGAACCATTTCAGCACATCAGCTTTTCCCAAGCTGCCATCCATGATGCTCTGGGTACAAAAGGTGAAAAAACAGTCAGATTCTCATATATTTTGAAATCTCACTAGAATTTTCCAAAAATTCATCATTTCTTGACATAAAACTCACACAAATCCCCAAAATCTGTGTGTTTCAGCCTTGCACTCATCCCAAAAATCAGCGTTGTACTAAATTTGTCCCCAAAATCTGTTCTTCTCATTCAAGCTATTCTCAAATTCGCATTTCAATTGCATTTACTAAAAAATGTGAATTTTATTGCACCTGATGCCAAAATTGGCTTGGGGGGGGGGG